>ML808211.1:55059-65701 GCA_009831015.1 Picea engelmannii | reverse complement strand
CTAAACTTGGTCAATTGTATAAGGTCTAGGAGCATTTGTTTAATTTGATGAGGTAGTTTTGATGCACATGTTTAGGTGCCTTTTTTATTAGATGTGGTTTTCACTTGCCATGATATTTTGAGTTTAGATCCTTGGAGGGCATGTCTATTTGTTTTGTAGGACCTTGTTGGTGGACAGTTTTGGAGGAACAAGCCTAGATTGAGATTCCATGGGGCTTGAAGCCCACAGGTTGGATGCCAAGGGCCCACATGTCAGATCATGATGACTTGACTTTGGAGGCATACAAGACATCATGGATGACCTTACCTAGCCCCAATTTCCAAAACGATTTTCCTAGGAGAGGCAAAACATCACTCTTTGGGGCTTGATGTCACCTAGGGCTAGGGTTGGTTGTGATGGAGTTATTTTTCATTGACACTTGGAATTATTTGATGGAGAGAATATGTTGACTTGTGGGAAAAGGATATAGCACATGAGGAAAAGGCCTTTGGAGGCCAAACGTTCCATCCCCAACTCCAAAGAATTGCTAAATATGCCAGAATGTTGCCCTAAAGGGGTGACATCATCTTATTTTACGGTTTCTAATGTGCAAAAAGTGTAAATTAAATATTATTGTTTTGTTGAAGAGGTAAGATAAGGGTTGTTGACCCCTTGTCTTATGTTTTACCCTAATTAACTGGACAAACTATGTTTTAGACATTTTGTATAAATAGATATCATGTGACTATCATTCCATAACATAACTCTTCCATTGTGAGAAGTATTTGGCTGAAATTTGCACCCTCCTTGGGCAACCTTCTCTCTCTTGTGATTTTTATCTTGGTCTCTTTATTGTATTGGTGGAAGAATTAGTGCGCTACCCTTTTTGGAGGTTTTCTTTGGCATCTGTGGTGGATGTATCTTAGTAAGTAGAGGTTTATCTTGCCATTTCTTGAACTAGGTAAAGATTTGTCTTGTTGATGCTTCATTGCTTGGTCACAAGTTCGATTTGTTAGATTTCTTGGGGAGTATAAGGATTTACAACCCCAACATTATCTATCGTCTTTGTCTATAAGTTATTTGTTGCACTAGGTTATACTAGGAGAAGTAAAAGGGCTTACACCCTCCTAGTATTGCCTAGATTAGCACTTTCTTTCCTTAGGGAGTAAGAGGGTTTACACCCCCAAGGAGATAACATTGCTTAGCTCTTTATTTACTTGACTCCCTAACCCAATAACTAAATGAACAAGTATAATTGCATTGGAGAAATAAAATATTTCATTGGTTAATGTGAAATTTTATGATTTGAAGGTTGTCTAAGTTGGATTTAATTATTTTCTCGATAAGCTTGATTAAGCCACTAGGGTGTCATATTTGCTCAAGTAATTCTTGTTGTTGTTATAAAACTTCATCTATATCCATTCAGACTATAGAAACCATAATCAAACTTCTCAAATAACTCTTAAATCAACTACTAAAAGTTGCCTAAATTTTTCCCACATAACCTACTAGGCCTAGCACATCTCTTGGTAGATTTTGGGGAAGTCTTAGTGGATGATTTTCTTGATGTAATAACTTGTTTGTTACAATCAATAAGTTTGAATAATATCTCTGCAATACTATTGTGTAACAACCTTTTTTCATTGTTGAAGTCTAATGTTATTTTTACTTGAGTTGATCTAGTTGTTTCTAGTTTATCTTTTGCTCTTTCAACTAGACTTTTAGCAACTTGTTTGCAACATTCATTATCATTTTCATTGTTGATATATAGTACTACTAACTGCTACAATAAGGGACAACAAGCCTAAATTGTTTTTCCATAATATATTTGGGCTTGTATCTTCATTTTGTTGGCATGTTTACAGTTGGGAGTGTGCTTGTCATTGATGGTAAGAACAACGATGGCAAACAGGAAAGCAAGGAAGAACAACAACAATGATGGCAGGAGAAGGTTCGGAGGCCGAAACCTTTGAATACTTAGAAAACCCTTCTAAGTTGGAAGACATCACAAGCTCAAGAAGAGGAGTGACAGTGGTCCTCAGATCAGTGTCCAGATAGGAGGAGTGTGCAGAAAGATCGAGCCATTGATCTGAGAACATGATCGACGAACAACGTATAGTTCAGGTCTAAAGATGCGAGGAGTTTACACTCCTGAAAGCTTAAGATTTGAAATCCCCAAAATGTGAAGTTCTGTCAGCCGTCTGATCAATTTCAAGTGGAAGGATAGGATAAGCTAGAAAAGTTGCATCGCATAAAGATCGAGCCATCGATCTAAAATACTGATCAAATGAACAACATTCACTTCGGATATAAAGATGCAAGGAGGTTACGCTCCTGAAAGTTTGAGATTTGAAAATCCTGGAGCCCAGAAATCCAAAATGAATAAGGACCGTCAGATTTGGAGATCAGACGATGACCGTTAGATCGGGGAGATCTACGTCAACAGATTACATCAGAAAATCTTGTCCTCGAGGACATGTGGCAAACCATGTCAGCATGGACATGTGGTGGATCCACATCAGCAAGGACATGTGGCGCAGTCAGAGAATGGCAAGTTTCAAGTTTATTCAGAACTCCAAGTACGTGCAAATCACAAATCTGAGTGACACGTGGCAACGACTCGTCTCATGACACGTCATCGAGTGACGCAAGAGTTACGTCACTCTGGGAGTTTTGCTTCAGGAGTTTTACCATCAACACTCCCCCAAAGTCTCCAAGGTTGAAGTCCTGAGGCGGAGGATAGCCATCGAATCACCGAGAAATCTCGACCGTTGATCTGATATGAAGCATTTCAGAGTTTCACAAGTTGAGAGATTCGAGGTAACTCATAGTGGGAGATTGTCATTTAATCTCAGCCATTGATCAGAGGGAGAGACCTCAACTGTTGATCTGATATGAAGCCATTTCAGAGTTTCATGTATCGGGAGTTTGGAGACAACTTGCTACAGAATCTCCGAAATGCAAAGTCATGAAGTTGATCTGAGTCGTTGATTGCAAGGGAATCGATGACCGTAGATTTGGTCTCAAGGAATTCGTCAATTCGGGGATCGAGAATTTGGAGAAGATAGGTGAGCGAATTCTCGAAGTTCACAATGTCCCGAAGTGAGAAATCGCAAAGCGCTTGTTGGCGTAGTTGGTGATCATCGTCGGTGGTCACATGAAAGAAGGAGCTTGCAAGTTGCTAGGCTCCATTTCGTGATCGAGAGTTGGAAGAGTCAGAGTGACTCGCAGTAAAACTCGTGAAACATGAAGTTGTGAAGCGCCTTTTGATTAGGCCTGTGGTCATAGCCAGTGGTCACATCAACAGAAGAGAAGGGAAGGAACTAGCAGTGCTAGGCTCCATTTCAGAGTTTCGTGAATTGGGAAAACCAAGGTGACTCACAGTTGATCACCCGAAATGTGAAATCGCGAAATGACTATTGGTTAGGCATATGATCGTCGTCGAAGAAGCCATGATTGACTGGCTGTAATTTCCAAAATGCAGTGATGAAATCGGCCATAGAACTAGAGGAGCTGCAGGGTGATCACCAAAGGATCTAAACAGCTTTGAGGTAACTTCCAGTGGAATGAAGACTGATCAGAGAGAAAATTGACAGATGGAAAAGTGTTGATGTCTGTAACTGCAACAAAGAGGATAAAGCTCAACTGTGACAGAGAAGATGAAGAGTCGCATCGCTAGAGAAAGCAAACAATCTCAGGATAAGCCAATGATGATGAACAGACTTAGTGTAACCGCCAAAGAAGATGATGGGTTGCATGGACGATCTGAAAAGGACTGGGTATGATAAATATGCGCAAAACAAAGAGGAGAAGGTTGCTTCAGCAGTGAATTATTCATGCAAGGAAAAGAAGGTTGTGTGCAACAGCTGAAACACACAAAAGAGGCATAGCGCATAGAATAGAAATGCATATCTGAGAGAGAGACAGAGGAAGTCAAGGTGCATGTGCAAAGACAGAGCAAAAGAACAGAAAGCTCAAAGAAGAATGCAAGTAGGAAGACATTGATGCAGGCAGAGCATAGTGGTGCAGCAGAATGATGATGAGACTGGTAAGCTATAGATAAACATTGTATCACTGTAATAAGTTTCAGTAATGAAGTTTTTCTAATTAGGGTGGAAGGGAGGTGCTAGGGAGGATTGTTTTCCTCTGAGTTTCAAGTGGGTGCTTGAACATAGGGAGTTGTAGCTTCCATCTGGTTGCATCTAAAGAAACAAGGGTGGCAGGGTGGTGCAAGGGAGAACATTGGTTCTTTGATATACAGGTTGGTGTCTGTGTGACTAGAAGTTGGTGCTTCCATCTAGTTGGTGCTTCCTTCTAGTGGGTGCTAGAGAAACCAGAGAGTTGGTACTCTTAGCAAGTAGCAGCTTGCAAAATAGAGGTGGTAGCCTCATTATGAGTTGGTGCTCATAAGAATGATAATGTACAGAAAATAATTATCATATCAAGAAGAAGAGGTTTTCTCCCTTAATGGGTTTCCTTGGGAAATATATGTCTCTGTATATTTCATGTGTGTGATTGATGTTGAATATTTTGTTGTTGCATTATTGTGATTGTCATTGATTCTTCTGTAAAGAGTTTAAATGGGTATAATTGTTTAAGCATAGTAACCACTTATTCACGCCCCCCACCCTGCGCTCAGTTGTCTGACAATTGGTATCAGAGTCGATTCCTTTTATCTAAGGGTAGATCCTAGAGCTTAAACATGACTATCCATGAAGGAACTTAAGGCCCCCCTGTTCAATGGAACAAACTTTGCCTTCTGGAAAGTTAGGATGAGAACCTACATAATGGCTTTAGGTGCAGATATCTGGGATGTGGTAGAGACTGGTTATGTAAATCCAGTTGTACTAACTTCTAAGGATGACCAGCTAGAATTTAGCTTCAATTCTAAGGCTATGAATGCTATTCTGAGTGGGCTTGCAGAAGTAGAATTTGTAAAAGTTATGCACTTAAAATCTGCCAAAGAAATGTGGGAGAAACTCATTAGCAATTATGAATGTAATGAGAAGGTAAAGGATGCCAAGCTTCAAACCTACAGATTACAGTTTAAACAGCTAAAGATGAAAGAGGATGAAATTGTTGGGAAGTACTTTCTAAGAGTTGAAGAACTAGTGAATGCCATGAAGAGTCTTGGTGAGAAGTTTGAAGACGTAGTTTTAGTTCAGAAGATTTTAAGATCTTTGCCAGATAGGTTCAACCCAAAGGTCTTTGTTATAGAAGAACTTAATGATCTAAAAACTTTGCCTTTTGATCAACTTCTAGGAGCATTGACTGCATATGAAATGAGGATAGGTAAAGATAAATCCACTTCTAGAGAAGCATCATTTACAGCTGATAAGAATGAGGATTATGAGCCTGATGAAATTGAAGCAAAATTTGTGAGAAGACTAACGAAGGGATCAGGCAAGTACAAAGGCGAATTTCCCCTTAAATGTTTCAACTATGGAAAGATAGGTCACTTTGCATCTAAATGTCCACACAAGAAACATGATCATAATTCTGAAGGTGAAAAGAAGTTCAAACCCAAGAGATTTGGTAAAAATAAAAGTTTATGTGTAAACAATGATGACTCTTCAGAAGACACGGATAATGACTCCTCGTGTGAAGATAAGGTCAATGACTTTATGCTTATGGCCCAAGAAGATTATGATAATAAAATCATAGGAAGTAATGCTGACAATGAAGAAGTTGTGGTTGACCTGGAAGGAGAACTGATCAGTTCTCTAGAAGAGATTGACAGACTCAGACTTAAGAAGAGAAAGAAAAAACAATTCCTGATACAGTTCAAGAAAGGCAGTAAAAAACCTGATGAAGACTTTTCCCTGCTAAAAGTGGAATTAGAAGAGCCAAAAAAAATCGAAGACATTCTGAAACAGCAGTTAACAACAGTTATCAGAAAAGAAGGCAAGATGTGAAGCTCTAGAAGAATAAGTAGTGAAAACTAGGAAAGAGTCGGAGAAGTTTCAAGCCTTGTATCATCAGAATCTGTCAAGTATCAAAGCCTCAGAAGGATTGGCCACAGATAATAATGTATATGTGTTGAAACAAGATAGAGAAGAGTGTCATCTAAGAAAACATGATGAAAGTTGGTTATGGCATAGGAGACTTAGACATCTAAACTTTGACCACTTAATCAAGCTCAAAAATCTTGAGGCAGTAAAAGATCTTCCAAGAATATCAAAGCCAGAAGATTATGTGTGTAAACCTTGCCAAATAGGAAAGCTAAGTAGAACATGATTTAAATCCAAGAGCTCCACTTCAACAGAAAAACCACTTCAATTAGTTCATATGGATTTATGTGGACCATCAAGACAGGAAGGCACAGGGAAAGAAAACTACTTCATGCTGATCATTGATCATTACTCCAGACTTACTTGGGTTGCCTTTCTCAAAGAAAAAGCTAAAGCATTTGAGAAATTTAAAATATTTAAAGCCTTAACTGAGAATCAAACATGCAACAGGTTAAAGGCAGTAAGGTCAGACATAGGAGGAGAATTTATGTCAAGTGATTTCAAGGAATTATGTGATAAACATGGGATCAAGAGAGAATAGACAATCCCAGGAACTCCACATCAAAATGAAGTAGTTGAGAGGCAAAACAGAACAATGTAGCAAATGGCCAGGTCAATGATGAATGAGAAGAACATTGGTCAAACCTATTGGTTAGAAGCAATACACACAGCAGTCCATGTTCTTAACAAATCCCAACCCAGACCACACAGTGACAAGACATCTTATGAACTGTGGTATGGAAGACCTGCTTCAATCAAACACTTCAAAGTCTTTAGGAGTAAGTGCTACATAAAAAATAATAATGAGAACCTTGGCAAGTATGATGACAAGGCTGATGAAGGCATATTCTTAGGGTATGCTACAAACAACAAAGGATACATATGTTATAATAAGAGGCTGCATAAATTGGTTGACTGCATTGACATAAAAGTTGATGAAGGAAGTCCAGTAAGAGAGGTGAACAATACTGAATCAACAACAGGGGATATAGATGAAGTTGAAGCTGAACAGGTCCAAGAATCAGAATGAGAAGACTCCGAGTCAGATGAAGATGCAAATACTCAGGCAAACTCAAATCAACAGACATCATCAAATTCTTCCTCTGGAATTACTCAAAAGAATCATCCTGCAAGTCAGATAATTGGTGAAAAAGACAAAGGTGTACACACCAGGAGAAGGATAATCAAAAACATTGAGCAATCACATATAGCCTTCATATCCATGATGGAACCCAAGAACTTTAATGAGGCCAGTAAAGATGTAAATTGGTTAAAATCAATGAATGAGGAACTGGACCAACTTAAAAAGAATGACACTTGGGAACTCGTTCCTAGGCTAGCAGATAAAAATGTAATAGGATCAAAATGGGTCTACAAAAATAAGATGAATGAGCAAGGAAATATTGTAAGAAATAAAGATAGATTGGTCTACAAAGGATATGCTCAAATAGAAGGACTGGACTTTGATGAAACATTTGCGCCCATAGCAAGATTAGAAGCTATTAGAATGTTTCTTGCCTATGTTTGTCATAAGAATTTTAAAGTCTATCAAATGGATGTCAAGTCATATTATCTAAATGGAGATCTAAAAGAAGAAGTCTATATGGAACAACCAGAGGGATTCCAACAGTCAGATAACCCTGACTTTGTCTACAAGCTGAAGAAAGCCTTATATGGATTGAAACAAGCTCCTTGTGCCTAGTATCACAGACTGGATACATATGTTCAAGACAAAGGGTTTAAGAGAGGAACAATTGACATCAATATATATATCAAAATAGAGGGTAATGATTTGTTCATTGTGTTGGTCTATGTAGATGACATCATCTTCGGTAGTAATAATGCTTCACTGGTAAAATGATTTTCTTCTGCCATGCAGTTTGAATTTGAAATGTCTATGATAGGGGAACTGTAATTTTTTCTTGGCCTACAAATTACTTAGAAGTATGAAGGAATATTTCTTTCTCAAGAAAATTATCTAAGAGAAATGTTGAAAGGGTTTTGAATGGAATATTCTAAACCTACGAGCACACTTATGGTCACTAGATATAAGTTAAGCAAGAATGATGACTCACCTGATGTTGATCAGAGTTCATATAGGTCTATGATAGGCAACCTATTGTACATCATAGCATCCTGTCCAGACATAATGCATGTTGTTGGACTGGTAGGAAGGTATATGGCTGCACATAAATAGAGTCATTTGTTAGCTGTCAGAAGAATATTCAGATAATTGAAAGTAACAATGGACTATGGCCTATGGTATCCTAGGAATCAAAAATTTCAACTATCAGTCTATTCAGATGTTGATTGGGTTAATTGCGTGGATGAAAGGAGAAGCACGAGTGGAGGTGTATTCTTCTTAGGAGATTCCCGTGTATCATGGATGAGCAAGAAGCAAGGTTCCATTTCCTTATCAACTATAGAAGCTGAATACATTGCAACAACCACTTGCTGTACCCAAGTATTGTGATGATTCAGACACTTGCAGACTTAGAGGTAAAATATACTCCACCGATCCCCATTCATTATGATAATACCAGTGCAATTAGTGTGTCAAAGAATCTTGTCTTTCACTCCAAGACCAAGCATATACCCATCAAGTATCACTTCTTGAGAGAACAGGTAACCAACTCTGTGGTTTATGTGCATTATATTCCATCCAAAGATCAGCTTGCTGATATCTTCACTAAACTGCTTGCACAATCACAGTTTGAGTATCTACGCCAAAAGTTGGGCATGACCCCATTATCAACTTATGAGAGTCCATTACGTAAGGGGGAGTATGTGTTGGTTGAATTTTGATACCTCCTAAAATACTGCAACAACTCAGGGGGAGCATGTTTTCACTGACAATGATGTCAAAGGGGGAGAAAAGGTGTGGATGCTAGAGTTGGAGGTACAAACAACTTTGAGGGTTGCCATCAATTCTGAAGGGGGAGATTGTTGGCATGTTTACAGTTGGGAGTGCGCTTGTCACTGATGGCAAGAAAAACGATGGAAAATAGGCAAGCAAGGAAGAACAACAACAACGATGGTCGGAGAAGGTTCGGAGGCCGAAACCTTTGAATACTCATAAAACCCTTCTAATTCAAAAGACATCGCAAGATCAGGAGGAGGACTGACAGTGGATGTCATATTAGTGTCCAAACAGGAGGAGCGTGTAGAAAGATTGAGATGTCAATCTGAGAACATGATCGAAGAACAACGTATAGTTCAGGTCCAAAGATGTGAAGATTTTACACTCCTGAAAGATTGAGATTTGAAATCCCCGGAATGTGAAGTTCTATCAGTCGTCCGATCAATTTCAAGTGGCAGGACAGGATAAGCTAGCAAAGATGCATCGCAAAAAGATAAAGTCGTCGATCTAAGATACTGATCGAACGAACAACATTCACTTCGGATATAAATATGCGAGGAGGTTACACTCCTGAAAGTTTGAGATTTGAAAATACTGGAGCCCGGAAATCTGAAATGAATAAAGACCGTTAGATTTGGAGATCAGACGATGACTATTAGATCAGGGAGATCTACGTCAGCAGATTACATCATAAAATATCGTCACTGTTGGACACCAAGCTCACCAAATCCATTGTCTTCCTCACTCAAGCTGATGGACATATAGAGGTTGTAAATAGGATGATTGTGCATATCTTAAACATGTACAACTCCAAGCATCCATGCACATGGGATGAGAGCCTTCCTTATGTTCAACAAATCTATAACAAATCATGTCGTAGCTCGACCAGTCACAACCATTTTCAAGTGGGCCCGGGGTTTCAACACACCCACTAACAGGTCCATGATATTCTACAGAAATCTAATTCTAAGTACAAGCAACACCATGATCAACATTGGGTTCCACACAAGTTTTAGGTAGAAGACGAGGTTTGACTGCATTTGTAGAAAGAGTGTCTTTGTAATGATCCAAATGCTTACAAATATTATAACAAAACAAAAGTACACACCATGTACAAAATGCGAGTGTGGAACATAACTCCCACATAGAAAAGTTACACAATATCTCCTTAAACAATATGAGAACATCCTCCAAATAACCAATTACATTTATACATCACCATTCACATGTCTACAATAATGAATACATGACCTCTATATATACCTATTCACAGTTTTACATGAGGCCCCTTTACATTAGGACAACCTTATTACATATGCATTTACACATTACATGTACATTTAGCCCCATATATGCCCCTCCTTGGGGTCATATCATATACATTTAACCCTATATATTCCCCCTTTGGGTCATAACATATTACCCTCCTTCAAAAATCTTTGTCTTCAAAGATTTTCAATTAAAGGCTTCACGTGCATGAACCAAGTAATAGGATTTTATCATGTTCCCACATTCTTCTTTCCATTGATGATGATTCATCCATCCAAAATCAATTATTTTCGGTCGTAATCCTTGGTGGCTTGTTGTTGCATAATGTTTTTTCCCCTGATTCCATGTATTGTTGTTAAAGCTTATCCAATTTGTATTAGATGTTGGTCTATGATAATATCTTGTTGAACTATGGTTTTGTGATTCCATATTCCATGAATATTGATGAGTATTCCATCTTCTTCCTGAAGAATTCCGAGGCTCTTTAGGCAGTCAACACAAGTATGATTTACCATTGTTTAAA
>ML808211.1:30593-54636 GCA_009831015.1 Picea engelmannii | reverse complement strand
GTTGAGTTGTTGAGATGAATGGGGGAAGGATCTTTTCATTCTTGGAAGGCAGTTGGATTCGAATCCCTAGTCCAGCCATGATCTTAGGGCATATCCTCAACTGAAGGAGGCAAATCCTCAACTTCCCCAAGGATATCTCAAGTTGTTGAGCCTCTCCAAGGCTATATAAGCAAGATTTCTAATGGTGAAAGAGGACTGGAAAAGGAGA
Organism: Picea engelmannii; assembly: GCA_009831015.1. Lineage (NCBI taxonomy): Eukaryota > Viridiplantae > Streptophyta > Pinopsida > Pinales > Pinaceae > Picea > Picea engelmannii. The sequence goes on along the minus strand of ML808211.1, from coordinate 54,428 downwards.
ATCACACCAAACTTATGATCTCATAAGTGGTGCTGGAACAGAGATATTTTGGAAGCAAGAGACCTATGATCTCATAGGGAGCAATTGGTGAAGCTATCATCATTCGAATTGTGGATCTTTTGAGCAAGGGTAAACAAGGAGGACTTGGCAGAACTGTCGCATTCGCATCTACGATTGTAAGTACTGCTGTCGTTATTCTCATTAATATGGCACGCTTGGCCTGTTTCTTTCTAGTTTGTGTCTGATTTTACATGAACTTATCATTGATAGATAGATGTATTTTCAAGCCAATATCAATAGAGTAGGAAGTGGTCGTACTTTGTTTGTCTACAGGGCTCGTCGAGGAGTGAAAGATTGGAGCTCAACTCGGAGCGTGCAGGGACAAACGTCGATAAAAAGGTACTTCTGTTCTCCTTCCTCCTCATGCATTAGTTTGTATAGATTTGAAAGGAAGTCAGTGTCCACGTTAAGCACTTTCTGTCTTAGAGTTAGGGGTATAGCTCTTTGAGGCAATCTACCTATCCGCAGGGATATTTTCCTACAACAGAAACTGGCAACTCCACTGGGGAGAAATCAGAACTTTCTTAGTTTTGTTTTTTCCTCATAGACCTTGCCTTACACTCTGATTGTTTTCATACCTTGCTCACCCCATTTATCTGATTGTACTTGCTGATTGACTCTTCACTCCACCACACTCAGCTTGATTGCAAAAATTCCATTGAAATTTTGGGTTTTTTCGACTTTTTGTGAGTTTTTTGAGCCCAGCGCTCCCTTGCCTTGTTATCAGAGTGCTAGCGCTCCCTTAAGCTATTGGACAGAGCTTTATAACACTCTAGTGGCCCTTATACCAGAGCACCGACCCTCTTTTGCCCAAAATCTCTTCAAATATTGCAATTTTTTAAGGTCCTAACCCCGTTTTCTCGCTTGTTGGGCTGCTTTGTGATTCAATGATGCTTCCTTTGACCTTTGACATGCTTCCTCCTGAGAAGTAAACACCTTATTGTTCATCTTTTATGCCCTTCTTCATTCTTTTTGAGTTTTTGTTGTTGAAAGCTTTAAAACGATCCCCTGCTTTCTTCTCTCCTATAAGACTGAGTGGGAACTCTAGTGAAGGACATTAGAAGTGTGTGACTCTTCTCATTTGGTTCTTTGAGGTCATCTGATCCAATCTCTTTCTCCTTCCTTTTGAATTTTTGGTTCTCTTTCTCTTGTTTGATTGCAAAAGGGTGTGTTGTTTGTGCGAAATCTACGTTTTCTTGTATGAATCTCCTTGATCTGAAAGGGTAGTTGGTAGGAGAAATTTTGCATTGAATTGATTATCATTCACATACAAACGACAGAAGTACATCTTAGTGATTAGTTTGCATTTCTGAAATGTTGTAGCATCATATTGGATTTGATTGAGAACAAAATTGATTGAAGGCATTCCTTATCAAGTGTTTGATAGTGAAAACGACTCTTCCTCTTTCCCTTAAATAGGTATTCATTGAAAAGAAATGATTGCTTATCATATTTCATGCATATTTTTTGGGAATTGAGTCATCATTCCATTAGTTTCACTTTCGTACACCCTTTGAGTAAACAACAGCCATTAAAATCAACGCTTAACTAAAATTTATCAGACTTTTTACATCTTTTTTAGCAAACCTACATTAGTTTAAGGTGTAGGGCTTTGGAATAGGGTGAAAGGATAACTTTCCAAAGCTATCAAACAAACTTTGTATCTTGCGGTAGGGAGAGTCAAATCCAATTGTCGTATTGGCTTGCTGGGATCCCCCTCTCACATAGGGGTTACGAACGAGGTCACATTCGAGTGAGTTACGGAGATTATCCCTTCGTGGCCCAACTGTTTGTAGTGGTCAGATCGTATATTGGGGGTCACTGGAAGGTATACCCACGATTATGTGTGGGAGCCTTTCGGGTTGATTTCGGACTTGTTATCCTGCCCATACGTTCCAACTGGACTGTCGACTGTACCCGCCCAGGGGATGACTACAATTTGGTGACCTTAGTAGCCACAATCTTTAGGGTCTCACACAAGGTGACGGTGAAGGGAAGTCTCATTGTATCTGGAACAGACGTTGGTCAAACTCACTCGGGCTCCTTGGAGGGTAAATCCAAAATTACTGCGTGGAAGCTTGCACCAAGGCGTAAGTCCATTAAGCAGGTCGCCATCGTAATTGATCCACCCACTCTATCCCCGCCCCTTCCTATTTTGATCTCACGACATTGGATTTCATCACCAACTAGTGGTTTCATCGTGGGAAGGTTTGTTTGATTGTTTGCTTCTTAGATTCTTAGCGTGTGTTGATTGTTTTACTTAGTTGACCTTAGGTCGAGTCAGTGTTAATGGAATCGAATCCTGGGAGTACCAACGGAGGAACCCCTTCTCCTGGGGAACCTTATACCTTTCCTTCATTTGGAAACTTTGGTCCTCCATATGTTGCCACACCAAGTCTTCCAGGACTAACTATTGGATTACCAGTTTGGTTGTTCCCCTCTCCAGTGATCCTGAATCCTCCCAATGTTTCAGTTGCACCTAATACTTTGGATGTCAATACGCCACCCACACATCAACCTCATGTCAAATTTTCGCCTTCTTTGTCCATTAAGTCTCCTTCCATTTCTCCTTCTTCGCCTAGTGAAAGCTCTAAAGCAAGTAGCCAGGTTGATCGGAAGAAGAAGAAATGGAAAGAGAAGAAGAAGAAGAACCCGAAAAGGACCAAGGCCCCAACAACATTAGATGTTGGCTCTAAGAAACCAGTTACTGTTAATAGTATTGGGAGTGTTGATGAGGTCAACAAGATTAAAATGAAGAATCCAAAACCCAAATTCCCTTTGCATCCTTTGTAAGGGTGACCACTTTCTGAGGGATCGCCCCGGTTTTACCCAGGTCTTAGAAATGTGGTCCTCCACGTCATCGGCCTCTTTCGGTCATGTCGATGATACCCCGTCAACTAGTGATGTTCAGGTTGGTAAGAAGAAAAAAACTGTCAAGTTGCCTTGCATGTTATGTAAAGGTAATAATTACTCTCACCTTTGTCCTTGCATGGATGAGGCTTCTTCTCTTTTGGAAAAACTTCAACTTCCAAAAGGTTATCATAATCTTTCCTCTGACCCATCGTTGGTTGATGGACTGGTTAATCCGGTTCCATCCCCGGTCAATCCGTTTGATCAGGTGATCAATCTAGTTTCCTCCTCGATTAAACCACGAGCCCAAGTAGCTGATCCAGTTTCGTCATCGATCAGCCCCGCTCTTCATCAAAAGAGTGACACCAAAGCGGTCGATCTGTTTCCACTCGTCGACCCCATTCTTCCCTTGGAGAATGAAACTCAAGTGGTCGATTCCGTTTCACCGCCGATTGATCCCATTCCTCCATTAAGGAATGTTAAAGTGACTGATCCAGTTTCTTCCTCGGTCAGTCCCACTCTTCCTGTGAAGAGTGCCAAAGTGGTCGATCCAGTTTCGCCATCGGTTGATCCCACCCCTCCATCGAGGAATGTCAAAGTGACTAATCCAGTCCCTTCCTCAGTCAGTCCCACCCTTCCTATGAAGAGTGCTAAAGTGGTCTATCCAAGTCCCCCATTGGTTTATCCGATCTAATCATCGGTTGATCGTGCTCCCCTTCTAGAGAGTAAACCCGATACTGCCCATGTTTTTCTTGTTAATACAGACTCTACCATACCAGGGGGCATTCCTCCTTCTCCTATGAAACCCCCTCCAAGTAATGAGGCCATCCTTTTTGATTGGGGTGTGCTAACTAGACCTCGTCTTCCCTCTCACATTCCTTTCCAGATTATAGTACAGGTTCATGGTCGGGACGTTCCTCAAACATTCATAGATGAAGGCGCGTTCGTTAGTATTTTGTCTTCTGTTGCTTGGTACGCTTTGGGTTGTCCGCAGCTTGCACCAGTTACACAGAATCTGTTAGCTTTTAACAGAAGAACTAGTCAACCTTTAGGGATCCTTCCTCAGTTTCCTGTAACTTTGGGAGGGAAAACTGTCTTTATCGATGTCATGGTAGTCCAAGACCCCTTGGATTTCTCTTTACTCCTTGGGCGGGATTATGTCTATGCCATGAAAGCTATTGTATCCACTCTTTTCTGTGTGATATCTTTTCGTCACAATGGAAGAATTGTGACTATTGATCAACTTTCATTCATCGACCATGACTGGGTTACCTCCCTAAGTGGTTCTTATATGCAGATAGTATCACCCCCGCCGCATGTCAATTATGTGGCGTTGTCTCCCATGACCTCAACTTCCGATGATTTGGATCCGGTAGTTGACATGGTGATCTCTTCGGTAGGGTTATTGGAGCCTGATCTCCTTACCCCTGTCACGACCCTTGACATGTGTTCCTTCCAGAGTAATTATCTTCCATCCAGCGAAGATCTCTTAGAAGCCATGACCGAGTTTGTCCCTTGACATGGTATCCTTCCAGAGCATTATCCTCTTGGAAGCCATGATCCGGACAACACCACGAGCATAGTTTCTCTTCTCTGTGGCAAGCTCGTTAAAAAATGAAACAGAGGTCCTGAGCATAGTTTTCCTCTCTGTAGCAAGCTCATTAAAAAATGAGACAGTAATCTGGGGATCGAACCTGGAACCTTGAGCATAGTTCTTTTCATGTGTCAAGTTCGTTAAAGAATGAAACAGTGACCTCTCTTGAACCTTCATTTCATCCACCTGTATCCTTTTTCTCCATCTAGCACAGAAATTGGTGACAACCTCAAAGTCGGTGAATGAATTGAAGCTTGGGGGGCATGTCTCCAGCCTTTGATGATCATTCTGGAGTTAATCCACTAGCTTTCATGCTGGGGGCATACCGAGCTTAGTCTTTGTTCTTTCTGGTGCTCGTAAATACATGAGAATGCATCTGGGTAGACTTTTATCTCTTTTTCAGACCCGTACGGACACACGAAAAAGGAACCCCCCTGGAGTCATCTTTAAACTCTTTTCAGACTCTCTAAATATGAAAAGATTGTCGAGTGATCTTGCTTCCTTTCACACTCGTTAAAAGGTCCGAAAGGGCGTCTTTCAAGCGATAGTTTATCTCTTTTTTGGTCTCGTTAGACTACTGTACGAAAAAGGAACTGAGAGAGTTCTCTTTTAAAGTGTTTTTCCAAACTCTATAATTCTGAAAAACCTTCGAGTTTTCTCTCTTTGGACTCGCTAAAGCACACATCGAAATGCCCATGCGGGATTGAACCCTTACTTCTTCCAGTTCATTAAACAAAGGAAGAGGAACTTACCGAAGGTGAGTTATATCGAGCATGTGTTATCCTCCTCGAGCTCATTAAATCAAAAAGAGGTATTCGTCTATCTGGATGGGGGAAAATTTGAAAGAAGCAAGCTAAACAATCTCTTGAGAACAATACCAAGTAATTCTTAGAGTCACCCTTGAACAAGGCACTTTGTCTTTTGCACGCATTATAATCCACTGAACCTCTGCACTGAGCCAATCCTTTGAGTTTCTTTCACTCCTTTGGGTCACCCGATGCAAGTCACAGCATCCACTGCATCATTAAGTGTTGGTATATGTCATGTTTTTGTTGTTGTGCCTCAGTGTTCAAGGGAAGTATCCACCTCTAGAATCAGCCATCCCAAATATCTTGTCTCAAAACCCATGTCAGTCCATGTCCATTTGATCCGCCAATTACATCTCTATGTTTGTTTCGTGTCGTTGATAGGGGATACATCAAGGCCCTCCTTCGACGAGCCTATTCCTGTCGACTTCAACACATTATCCAGGAATTAGAATTAGAAACTAGTTAGTACTTTGGAACCTGCATGCCTCAATGGCAGGCCTCCTCACATTCGACAGTAGGTTTACATCATTGACCTATGATCGGATGATTCCACGGATGTTCGACTCCAGCTCATCCATTCACATTCGTTGGACTGTACTAGGGTACCTTGGGAATCATTGACATTAATGGTGATCTCCCTCGCACTTGTTAATGGTTTACATCATTGACCGATAATCAAGTGGTTTCTGCCATGTTCGACATCAGGACATCTATTCGCATGGTTAGATTCGTACTACATCGGGATTGGTAAGAAGACCCTGGGTTGAGTGATCACTTTGATATGTACTTTGCCCAGGTTGCGATGGAGTTTCTCTTGAACAATGACACATATACTGTTACATAGATCCACTTTGTATTGGTCGTGGCTATGTCTTGTCACCTCGTAGATCCACTGTGTATCCTTCGTGGCTACGATGAGTTCAAGTCATCAGAGTATAGATCCACATTGTATCCTCAGTGGCTATACCTTTTCATTAATACAATTATGGATCCGCAGTGTATTTTATGGCAGCCATATCTTGCAAGTCTTGATCACCCAAGCATAGGTATGCCTGCCTTGGGTTTGAAACATGTCATAATATTTGTTGGATGTTTGTGTGTAACTTTTGTCAGGTTCTCTGCATCTATACCCTTGCTTGAAAGTCTACAAAGCATTTCAGTTATCGGTTCCTGTCTTCTAACTTCATACTTTGGGGGGCAAGCTGTTACACATAAAAAATACTCACTTTGATAGTGTCGCAAGTGTCATCATCACAAGGTCGCAAGTGTGGCATTTTGCTCACAAGTTTCGCAAGTGTCGGAGAAAGCATGCTGCCATGATGCCTATGTCATGCCTATAATGACATGAGAAAGACACTTGAAACACCTCAAACATTTGATTTGGAAGAGGAGAAATGAGTCAACAGGCTTGCAAACCTTTTGCCATCTAAAAGCACCTCAAAAACTGAGTTTTTGGAGGGGAGCGCTCCCCTATACCTCTTCTAGGAGCGTCGTCACTCCTTCTTACACTGTCTGGGAGCATTATAAAGCTCCTTTGGCCCTTTTGAGGGAGCGCTATGGATTTTGAGAGCGTTGGCGCCACGCTAAATCCTACTAGGGAGCGCTACAATGCTCTGATGGTCCTTTTGAGGGAGCACTACCTATTCTGGGCAGTAGTTGAATTGTTGAGATGAATGGGGGAAGGATATTTTCATTCTTGGAAGGCAGTTGGATTCGAATCCCTAGTCCAGCCATGATCTTAGGGCAGATCCTCAACTGAAGGAGGCAGATCCTCAACTTCCCCAAGGATATCTCAAGTTGTTGAGCCTCTACAAGGCTATATAAGCAAGCTTTCTAATGGTGAAAGAGGATTGGAAAAGGAGAATCACACCAAACTTATGATCTCTTAAGTGGTGTTGGAACAGAGATGTTTTGGAAGCAAGAGACCTATGATCTCATAGGGAGCAATCGGTGAAGCTATCATCATTCGGATTGTGGATCTTTTGAGCAAGGGTAGACAAGGAGGACTTGGCAGGACTGTCGCATCCGCATCTACGATTGTAAGTATTACTGTCGTTATTCTCATTAATATGACACGCTTGGCCTGTTTCTTTCTAGTTTATGTCTGATTTTACATGAACTTATCATTGATAGATAGATCTATTTTCAAGCTAATATCAATAGAGTAGGAAGTGGTCGTACTTTGTTTGTCTATAGGGCTCATTGAGGAGCGAAAGATTGGAGCTCAACTCGGAGCGTGCAGGGACAAACATCGATAAAAAGGTACTTTTGTTCTCCTTCCTCCTCATGCATTAGTTTGTATAGATTTGAAAGGAAGTCAGTGTCCACATTAATCACTTTCTATCTTAGAGTTAGGGGTCTAGCTCTTTGAGGCAATCTACCTGTCCGCAAGGAGATTTTCCTACAACATAAACTGGCGACTCCACTGGGGAGAAATCAGAACTTTCTTAGTTTTGTTTTTTCCTCATAGACCTTGACTTACACTCTGATTTTTTTCAGACCTTGCTCACCCCATTTATCTAATTTCACTTGCTAATTGACTCTTCACTCCATCACACTCAGCTTGATTGCAAAAATTCCATTGAAATTTTGGGTTTTTTGGACTTTTTGTGAGTTTTTTGAGCCCAGCGCTCCTCTGCCTTGTTAGCAGAGCACCAACGCTCCCTTAAGCTGCTGGACAGAGCTTTATAACGCTCTGGTGGCCCTTATACCAGAGCGCCAACCCTCTTTTGCCCAAAATCTCTTCAAAAATTGAAATTTTTGAAGGTCCAAACCCTGTTTTCTCGCTTGTTGGGCTGCTTTGTGATTCAATGATCCTTTCTTTGACCTTTGACATGCTTCCTCCTGAGAAGTAAACACCTTATTGTTCAACTTTTATGCCCTTCTTCATTCTTTTTGAGTTTTTGTTGTTGAAAGCTTGAAATCGATCCCCTGCTTTCTTCTCTCCTATGCGACTGAGCAGGAACTCTAGTGAAGGACATTAGAAGTGTGTGACTCTTCTCATCTGGTTCTTTGAGGTCATCTGATCCAATCTCTTTCTCCTTCCTTTTGCGTTTTTGGTTCTCTTTCTCTTGTTTGATTGCAAAAGGGTGTGTTGTTTGTGCGAAATCTGCGTTTTCTTGTCTGAATCTCCTTGATCTGAAAGGGTAGTTGGCAGGAGAAATTTTGCATTGAATTGATTATCATTCGCATACAAATGACAGAAGTACATCTTAGTGATTAGTTTGCATTTATAAAATGTTTGTAGCATCATATTGGATTTGATTGAGAACAAAATTGATTGAGGGCATTCCTTATCAAGTGTTTGATAGTGAAAACGACTCTTCCTCTTTCCCTTAAATAGGTATTCATTGAAAAGAAATGATTGCTTATCATATTTCATGCACATTTTTTGGGAATTGAGTCATCATTCCATCAATTTCACTTTCGTACACCCTCTGAGTAAACAACAACCATTAAAATCAACACTTAACTAAAATTTATCAGACTTTTTACATCTTTGTTAGCAAACCTACATTAGTTTAAGGTGTAGGGCTTTGGAATAGGGTGAAAGGATAACTTTCCAAAGCTATCAAACAAACTTTGTGTCTTGCGGTAGGGAGAGTCAAATCCAATTGTTGTATTGGCTTGCTGGGATTCCCCTCTCACATAGGGGTTACGCATGAGGTCGCATTTGGGTGAGTTACGGAGATTATCCCTCCGTGGCCCAACTGTTTGTAGTGGTCGGATCGTATATTGGGGGTCACTAGAAGGTATACCCACGATTATGTGTGGGAGCCTTTCGGGCTGATTTCGGACTTGTTATCCTGCCCATATGTTCCAACTAGACTATCGACTGTACCCTCCCAGGGGCTGACTACAAGTTGGTGACCTTAGTAGCCACAATCTTTAGGGTCTCACACAAGGTGACGGTGAAGGGAAGTCTCACTGTACCTGGAACAGATGTTGGTCAAACTCACTTGGGCTCCTTGGAGGGTAAATTCACAATTGTTGCGTGGAAGCTTGCAGCAAGGCGTGAGTCCGTTAAGCAGGTCGCCATCGTAACTGATCCACCCGCTCTATCCCCGTCCCTTCCTATTTTGATCTCGCGACGTTGGATTTCATCACCAACTAGTGGTTTCATCGTGGGAAGGTTTGTTTGATTGTTTGCTTCTTAGATTCTTAGCGTGTGTTGATTGTTTTACTTAGTTTACCTTAGGTCTAGTCAGTGTTAATGGCATCGAATCCTAGGAGTACCAATGGAGGAACCCCTTCTCCTGGGGAACCTTATACCTTTCCTTCGTTTGAAAACTTTGGTCCTCCATCTGTTGCCACACTGAGTCTTCCAGGACTCACTATTGGATTACCAGTTTGGTTGTTCCCCTCTTCGGTGATCCCGAATCCTCCCAATGTTTCAGTTGCACCTAATACTTTGGATGTCAATACGCCACCCACACATCAACCTCATGTCGAATTTTCACCTTCTTCGTCCATTAAGGCTCCTTCCATTTCTCCTTCTTCGCTTAGTGAAATCTCTAAAGCAAGTAGCTAGGTTGATCAGAAGAAGAAGAAATGGAAAGAGAAGAAGAAGAAGAACCCGAAAAGGACCAAGGCCCCAACAACATTAGATGTTGGCTCTAAGAAACCAGTTAATGTAAATAGTAATGGGAGTGTTGATGAGGTCAACAAGATTAAAATGAAGAATCCAAAACCCAAATTCCCTTGTAGCCTTCGTTGATAGATAGATCTGTTTTCAAGCTAATATCAATAGAGTAGGAAGTGGTCGTACTTTGTTTGTCTATAGGGCTCGTCAAGGAGCGAAAGATTGGAGCTCAACTCGGAGTGTGCAGGGACAAACGTCGATAAAAAAGGTACTTCTGTTCTCCTTCCTCCTCATGCATTAGTTTGTATAGATTTGAAAGGAAGTCAGTGTCCACGTTAAGCACTTTCTATCTTAGAGTTAGGGGTCTAGCTCTTTGAGGCAATCTACTTGTCCGCAGGGAGATTTTCCTACAACACTCATGTTTCAAGGTTATATTAACAAATGTTTGTTGTCACAAATTACTCTTTCCATAGTCATTAAAAACTGGAAACACACCTTTGATATTTACCACTTAAATGTTGATAATAAAATATGTAAACCAAAATATTTAACACATGTATTTTTGGTCAACATGACCTTGGAAAAACACCCAAGGGGAAAACTAGTGAAGATAAATTTATGATGGAGATTATAAGGGAAAAATTACAACAAAAATTACAAGCCAACTCATCTCAAGTTAATAGCCCAATCTGATTGGAATTTGTGCCAACGGGTCCTTGAAAATCATGCCCTTCTTCAACAACAAGTGTGTCCAACCCTTGGAACCTATGCCTATTGTTCATGTCTTAGAAATCGTTCCCTTCTTCCTCAGCTAGTGCGCTCATCCCAAGTGTGCCCTGTCTCAACAAGTGTGCCCTTCTTCTAAAAGTGTGCCCTCCTTATTCTTCTCCTCCAAACTCCTTCTCCTCTTCCTCTACTCTTCTCATGCAAGAGAACAATGTGCCCCCTCTTCCCTTATCTTTTTCTTTAGCCTCCTCATTAGCTTCACCTAGGGATCAAGGGCAATATTAGATCTTAACTTTCTAAGAGCAAGGGTGAAGATTAAATCTTGCCCTTTAGTTAAATTCCCTAAGTCACTTTAGCATTTAATGAGTTCATAAAGTCACTTTCACTTTATAACATACAATTAAGGAAGGCACAGGTACTTTCCCCCTTTAGTGTTAGTCACATCAATAACACTAGGGGACCACTTCCCAAAGTACCAAAACTCAACACTCCCTCCTACCGAGGAAAGTGTTCTTCACCACTCCCATATTGTATTTGAAGTAGACATTCTTGCCCCTTGGCAAAGACTTCATGAGAATGTCTGCAACCTGCTCATCAATAGATATGTGCTAGAGCTAAATTTCTACTCTCTTAACCTAATCACGGATGAAGTGGTATATGATCTCTATGTGCTTTAACCTATCATGAAAGATTGGATTCTCAGAGAGCTTGATGCAACTATGGTTGTCACAATGAATAATTGTAGGCCTCAACTCATGACCAAATAGACCAACGAATAACTTGTGAAGCCAAATAGCCTCGCAACTGGCTTGACTAGTTGCCATATATTATGTCTTAGTAGAACTCAATGCCACTAACTTATCCTTCCAGCTGAACCAGGAAACAACTGTTGATCCCAACCTAAAACAACACCTTGAAGTGCTCTTCCTGTCAACTGCACATCTTGCCCAATCTGAGTCTATATAACCAATCAACCTGACCCCATTACTTCTAACGTAGTCCAAACCATACTCCACTAACCCTGTTATGTACCTCAAAACATGTTTTGCTTCTAGCTAGTGCACTCTCCTAGGCTCCACCATATACTAACTAAGAGTCTTCACAAAAAAACAAATATTTGGTCTAGTGTTGACCAAATACATCAATGAACCAATCAACTAACGATATCTTGTGGCATCCACCAAATCGAACTTAGAAGCACTAAGATTCCTCTAGTTGGTGACCACAGGTGTCTACATGGGTCTACAATCCTCCTTCTGAAATCTGCTCAGAATATTTGCTGCATACTTCCCCTGTCCCAGAAAGATGTTCCCATCCTACTGCCAAACCTCCATCCCAAAGAAATAATGCATCAGTTCTATGTACTTCATCTCAAATTCCAAAGCAAGATCCCTCTTACAATCAACTATGAGATCCTACCCTCCTGTGATAAACAAGTCATCAACATATCGGATAAAAATGAGAGTATCCTCTCCAAAAACAATGTAATATAGATTCAAATCCACCTCACTCTTCTCAGATCCCATCTGCAACAAGTAAGAATCAATCCAAGAATACAAAGCTCACGGAGCTTTCTTCATAACATACAGTGCTTTTTTCAAAATACACATGTGGGACTCTCTCCCAAACACCTCAAACCCTTATGGTTGCTCAATGTATGCCTCCTCCTCTATAAGGCCATTTAGAAATGTTGTTTGCACATCCATCTATTGGATCTTCCAACCCATCTCTGTTGCAATGGCCATAATACTTGTGATGGAAGTATATCTCGCAACTGGTGTGTTAGCACATAAACTTGTCAAGTTCTTGTGAGTTGTGGTTTCTACCCAGGTCTGTAGTTTTGTTTGTCTCTCCTCCTTTTACAGACCTGATCGTAGGTTTTTATTCTCGGCTTATAGTTTTTCTTCTGTTTGCCTTCATCTGTTTGATTGACTTGTTTTCCTTGTCGGATCGCCTGAGAAGTATCAGTCCTCAGCCTTCATGGTCTCCCCCTTAGGTCGATCATTCCCTACTTCATCTTTGTCATTGATATTTTGTCTTCCCGAGCCCTCAGCCAGTCATTCAAGTAAACCACACAGGTCGCATTTGTGAGAATCAGGCGTAGCACTTGAAACAGTCTGATATCAACTAAAACCAAGCGAGCGGGTGAGATCAACTTTCAATGACAGAGATCCTTCGAGCATATCAGTTCGATGTCCATCGGGTGATTGGGACCATATAGTTGCATGAAGTATAGTGCTAGTTAGAGGCCCGAAATCAGAAATCCATCATAATCGTTGATCCAGAAGGATGCGGGGCACAGGATCAACATTTCGCTGACTCGCAGGATGGAGTGGTCAAAGGGCAGAATCTTAAGGACTCGCGAGAATCAAAGTCGCGATACGATCTAGGTCGTCCATTTCAGAAGGACACATTGCGTAGGATCCAAGCATCACGATTTCGTGACTCGGAGGTATGAACATAGAACGCAGCACGAGTTCGCGAATCATGAAATCATGACGCGCCTGGGAGCTAGGCTCGCGGTCTCGACCCAGGGTCGTATGTAAGGAGGGGAAAAAAGAAAGGTAAGTGCCTGATTGAGTGATGGGTGACTAAAGTTGTTCGAGGAAATGATCCTGGACATCAAATTCAAAGCGAGGTTGATTGTCGATCTGGATAGGCTATTTCACAAGATCGCGCATCAGGATTTCTGAAATTGCATGGAGTGAAAAATCCTGAGATTTCATATCGATAAGCCCCAGGTCAGGGCCCGCAGTCACGTGGGGTAAAGGAATGGAGTCGTGCAAAGGATCGAAGCACCCGTCTTGGTCACAGAGAAGGATTTGCATGGCTTCAAGGCACCAGAGTTGACTCAAGGAAGTGTGAGCTCACCTTGAGCATTCATGGGTGTCAGGATTTGCCTTGATCCCAATAAAATCAGTTAATGAAGATGGAGAAGGTGGTTGTAACCTCGTTTCACCACATAAATAGAAAGCATGGAAAATTTGGTCATGTATGGAAGACTGTCAGCTGAAAGTTCCCTGTCATGGATTTTCTTGGGAAGCCCATACCAATTTGATCTTGCGTCTAACAGAAGAATGTAAGTACAGCCTGGCAGAAGAATATGCAGACGTGTGCTTCTGAAGGGAGAAAGTTGCGTTGAGTATAAAGACTCAGTTTTGATATGTTGTTAAAGGGTCAATGGGAGAGCAAAGCTCTTGGATTGTAAAGCTTTAGTAAAGCCTCTCGTCCTCTGGTTATGTATGGTTACATGATACTTCTTGTTTAATCTAAGTCATCTTTCTTCCTCCATGTTATCTTGCATCTGATACTGAATGTCCATGATTGAAGGATTCACATGGATTGTTGTGACTGTGTTGTAATGGATGTTTGTTTGCAGTGTTGTTATAACATTTTCAATTTCCTAAAGCTATGAATCCAAGAAGATCTTATTTTCTGAGATTTTCTTCCTTAGGCTACTGGAAGACCAGATGTCCATAGAAGACCTCTACATTTTCTCCTTAAGTTCTTCATCCTACTCACCCTTACTACAACTTACTGACTAAAGTTAGATCGAGACCTCATCTACCTATGCATGTCCGCCCAGTTTTATGAGTTTAGAGTGATATAATCCTAAGTCTGTGTCTATTAGACCACCTTTGAATTTAACCATTGTGACATACAAACTGATGGGTAATGGGCTTACCTCTGTCGCAATCCAGAGGTGACTTCTGGTGCTAACATTTCTGGCGTCGATGCCAGGGATGAAATTAAAGATTTTCCTTGGGATTGAATGACAAAGCTTACTAGTTCTACAGGTGCATCGGAACTAAGTGCATCAAAGATTGCAACTGTGCACCTGGCTACTCTACTATGGTGATTCCATCGATGCGAATCCACTGGAGACTCCACTATTTCAACTGTGGCTTCTAGAGGCAGACACACGAGGTCCACTCCACAGTTGCCTCTAGCTACACCTGAAGCTGACCCATAAAAAAATTTCAGAAAGGGGAAGGCCCTTCAAGAAAGTACTTCTACTGCTGAATCAGGTATTTTTGATGATTTTTACTATCTTCCTTTAGAAACTCCGATATCTGCTTCTCATTTTCCTATCATACCATCTGTTGGAGTTTCCCAAATTTTAAATTTTGGGAGTGTTCATGTTGATTTTTCCCCTCCTGGTCTGAGATTGGAGGGAGAAAACCTTGTCACTCCTCTCTCCCCTGAAGTTGTACCTTGGTCTAGACCCAGGACCACAAAAGATTTTCCCACCCCGGGCTTTAGCACCCCTCCTCCTGTTAGAGTTACCGGTTTTACAGAAAGGGAAACCTTTGCTCCCTCAAGCCCTTTATCCTTTTCTCCAAATCCTCTGTTGTTTCCTTTTTCTCTCGAAAGCTCAGTTCCAGTCTCCCCTGTTTGAACCCATTCCCCTCCTATTTCTCCTCCACCTATCATACGTATGGGAGGTGCCAACCCTCTTAGAAACATAATGGATTCCATAGTGGTTGCAAGATATGCCCCTCTAGTCCTACCTCAACCAATGAATGCTCTCCCTGCTGGAGATTATCTAAAGTATATGCCTAAATTCACCAGAGAAGAAGACATAACTGTTGAAGAACACCTTGTTGCCTTCTACAGTTATGCAGACAATCTAAACATCGAAAGTGAAGATGTCTAGATGAGATTCTTTGTCCAGAGCCTTGATGGTGAGGTTAGGAAATGGTTTAGGGGATTGATCCCTGGATCTATTGTTGGGATTGAGGCTCTAGATGATGTTTTCTTGAGGCAATGGGGGGATACAAAAGATTTTATGTATTATATTATAGAGTTCGTGTCACTAAAGAGAAAAGAGGGAGAATCTGTCTCTCACTTCTCCAAAAGATTCAATAAAATGTACAATAAAATCCCTGTTGAGATAAAGCTTACAGAAGCCTCTGCCAAAATCAATTATGCTTGTGCTTTTGACTCTGATTTCTGCCCCCTGCTCAGAGAGAGAAGAGCTACTTCCTTGGCTCACATGCAAGATGCAGCCCTGGAAGTGGAGTCTAATGTATTGGTTGTTAATTGACTCAAGAATAAGGCTGATAGAGACATACCAAGGAAAACAGCTTAAGCCCTCCACTTCCGATTCCTCTGTTTCCCCCCCTGAAATGGATGAAGTAACCAAGTTACTAAAATCACTTTCAACTAGAATGGAAAGATTGGAAGTAGAGGGGAAGCCGACATACAAAAATCCTCAAAATAATAACAATAAAGGCAACTTTAGGAGACCGAATAGCAATGCTCCTCAGATTATGCAAAGGGAATAGAGGGATAGTGATAGAAATGATCAGAAAATTCAAACGCCTCTCCAAAACAACCTTGTTACTGATGAGGAGACAGAGAAAGAAGAGCTTGAGCTTGATCCTGAAATCCATTGTATTGGAGACACCTCCCCATTTCATCATTTAACTCAATTTGCATATGAGGAATCCCCTCATGAACAGTCAAATAAATGAGCTGAGTAAAGGGGAAAAGGTCAATAATGGCCCAAGTAAATACAACCTTAGGTCTAAGAAGAAAGAAGGGAAGTCAGACATTCCTGATCCAGCTCCTAGAGTAGAGAAGCCTACTAAAGACACAACAAACAACATCAAAGATAAGAAAGCTCAAAATCCCCCACCAATAGTCAAAGATTTTTTCCCAGAGGTGAGAGAAATTTTGAAGCCCCCTTCCTCCTTTAGCTTTGAGCACGAAATTCAAAAAACCAGAATACTTGTACCCTTTTCAGAGCTAGTCAAGCACGAAGACTTCAAAAGGTCCCTCTCTAAGCTGTTGCAGTCTGAGCCATCCTGCCATTCCACAGACTCAGTGAATCTCCAAGATGAAAAGCCAATAGTCATCTTAGGTCCTATGGTAGAAGATAGAGATGATTCATCCCCTACTTTCTACACATCACTGAACATACATGATAAGGTGTTACATAAATGTCTAATGGACTCATGGGCATCTCATAATCTTATGCCCAAAACTGTCATGGAAGAACTCGGATTAGAAATCACAAAAGCCTATCATGATTTATATTCGTTTGATTTGAGGACGGTGCAATGTCTTGGAGTAATCAAAGATCTGGTCGTGACCTTCTTTTAGCTACCCATGAAGAGTGTGGTCATGGATATCGTGGTGGTTGATTTTCCTCCCAAGTTTGGTATGCTCTTGTCAATATCTTGGATTAAAAGACTTGGGGGAACATTACAGATGGACCTCACATATGCTACCATTCCAGTGTTCGAAGGGGAGCATAGAAGACTGTACAGAGAAGCTCAGTTGGCCTACATTATTAGTGATGAAGCAGGTCCCACCAATCACCTTATCTTTGCCCTTGATACTGATTTTGGTTCCAGCTTGTTACAGCTCACCGATGCCCCTGAAACTCTCCTTTAGATCAGAAAGCCCATTACTCTCTGTGAAGACCCTCCTCTGATTACCTCTGTGTGGAAAATGTTCTTCGACGAAGCCTCTTCTAGAGAAGGTGTTGGTGTTGGAGTAGTCTTTGTTTCCCCTATTCAAAAAACCATATCTATGTCATACAAATTGGGATTTTAAATTACCAATAATGTGGCAGAGTATGAAGCTCTTCTTCTAGGCTTAAGGGCTGCAAAGGATATGGGAATTGAGGAGATAACAGTGTTCGGGGATGTTGACTTGATTATCAAACATATCATAAATGCTTATCAGGCCAAACACCCTCGGCTCAGAAGTTATAGAAATGAAGTGTGGGATCTGGTTGACAACTTTTTCTTGGCTTTCAACATTTCATTTGTTCCTAGAGAAGAAAATGTTATGACCGATTCTTTGGCTGTCTCAGCAAGCTAGTTCAGGATCCCACTGCCACCTAAGCTCAGGTATGATGTTGAGATTAGAGGTAGGCCCGTTGTACCTAATAATATCAATCATTGGAAGGTGTTTGACAATGATCTTGAAATCAGAAGATTTCTTGAGTCGGTTGATGAGTTCTTTGCATTACACATTGATCAGGATAATGATTTCGAGGGTGACCCTCCCCCTAAAGTATTTTTGAATAAAATTTCTAATCACCATATTGTTCAGCTGCCTAGCAATCACATTTCAAAGAGACTAGTTCCTCTAGAAAGATTATTCGATGGGAACAATGTGGCAGTAAAGCCTAAAGGCCCAACTGAGGATGCAGATGTAGCTGAGTGCAACATTGGTACAGAGGAGGATCCAAAGTTTGTCAAGTTGTCAAGCAGCCTGTCGAGGGAGTAGAGGGCCGAGTATGATGAGTTATTAAAGGAATTCATTGATCTGTTTGCCTGGACCTATGAAGACCTCAAAATGTATGACATCAACGCTATTGAGCATAAGATTCCACTGAAAGAGGAGGCCAAACCATTTAGGTAGAAATTAAGACAAATAAATCCTATGCTGCTGCCTATTATGGAAAGGGAGGTAAAAAATTTGTTGGACGCCCAAATCATTGTCCCATTAAGATATTTTGAATGGGTGGCCAACATGGTCCGGGTAAGGAAAAAGAATGGAGAAATCAGACTCTGTGTCGATTTCAAAAACCTGAACAGGAGCTCAAAGAAAGACAATTACCCCTTGCCAAAAATGGAACGCATATTACAAAGGGTAATTGGCGCATCCAGGAATTCCATGATTGATGGCTTTTCGGGCTACAATCAGATATTTGTCTTACCTGAAGACAGAGAAAAGACAACCTTCACCACTCCTTGGGGCACATTCATGTATGTCAAAATTCCCTTTGGACTGATGAACGCAGGAGCAACCTTTCAACGAACCATGGACATAGCTTTCATTGGAGAAAGAGATAAATTTGTGGTCATTTATTTGGATGACATAACAATCTTTTCTAGATCTGATAAAGAGCACCGCTGTTATCTGAGAAAGGTCTTTCTGAAATGCAGAAGGTTTGGTCTTTCCCTAAACCCTAAGAAATATTTCTTTGCCATGAAGGAGGGAAAATTACTGGGGCATATAGCATCTGCTAAGGGGGTAAGAATTGACCCCAGTATGGTGGAAGTGATCCAAACCCTGTCACTCACAAGATCAAAGAAAGAAGTTCAATCTTTCTTGGGAAAAATTAATTTTCTCAAGAGGTTTGTTTCCAACTTTGTTGAGACGACAAAGCTTATAACAGCCATGTTGAGGAAAGGAAACGAAGTCAAATGGAATGTCGAGTCTCAAAATTCCTTTGATAAGATAAAAAGGGCCTTGACTGAAGCACCTATGCTCATCAATCATGATTACTCAAAGGATTTCGTTGTTTTTTCATTTGCTTCATTTGACACTGTAGCGGTTGTTTTGTTGCAGAAAAATGTTGCAGTTTGGAGCAGCCCATTTCTTTTTTTAGTCAGGCATTGAGAGATGCTGAGCTGAAATACGACATCATAGAGAAGCAGGCCTATGCTTTAGTTAAAGCTCTCAAAGCTTTCAGATTCTATGTCCTGCAATAAAAAATCACTGCATACGTCCCTTCAACTGTCGTTAAGGAAATTCTCATTCAGCCAGACATAGATGGGAGGAGGAGCCGATGGATTGCCAAAATCCTCGAATTTGATGTAGATATCAAGCCTACCAAATGATCAAAGATCAAGGTTTAGCCAAGATGTTGGCTGAATCTAATTGTAAAGCGTTGGGGGTTAACTTCATCAACACTTGCTCAAGAAACCAGCAGGCTGAAGCATCTGATAAAAGTCCTCGGAACAACCCTCTAATAGTAGGATGCACCTGGTACAAAGATATTATATTTTTTTCTGAAGGAGATGCGACCTCCAGATGGTATGGGAAAAATCAAGGCAAGAGCTTTAAAGCTCAAAACAATTAGATATTGCCTTATTGACCAGGTCTTGTATTGGAAAGACCCTCTAGGTGTTCTTCTGAGATGTTTAGACCCACATGAGGCCCAAAACATTCCATTTGATTTTCATGACAACCTGTGTGGGGGACATCATTTCTGGAGAACCACTGTCTACAAAATTCTAAGGGCTGGGTACTACTGGACTACTTTGTTCACTGATTTATGTGCAAAAATCAAGGCCTGTATCAAATGTCAAAAATTCTCTGGGAAGCAGCAACTCAAGTCTCTTCCCTTGAAGCCTGTAGTAGCTTCACGTCCCTTTTGGCAGTGGGGCCTAGACTTCATCGGGGAGATTCATCCTCCCTCAAACAGTTAGCAGAGTTGGATCTTAACTACAACAGATTACTTCACCAAATGGATAAAATTTATCCCCACAAGGAGTGCTTCTCACAAAGTAATCATTGGTTTTCTTGAAGACATCATAGCAAGGTTTGGTTGCCCGAAAAGGATCATCACTGATAATGTGGCATCATTCAAGGCTGAACCACTGGTTAAATTCTGGGAGCAGTTCGAAATCAAATTGATACATTCTACCCCATACTACGCCCAGGGCAATGGACTGGCAAAGTCTTCTAACAAAAGCCTCATTAAAATCATTAAAAGATTGTTAGAAGATAACAAGAAAGCATGGGATTCAAAGCTCAATTTTTCTCTGTGGGCTGACAGGGTGACCACAAAGAGGTCCCTGGGCATCTCCCCTTTCCAGCTTGTATATGTAACTGAAGCAGTTTTTCCTTCTTAGCTCGCCTTGGCGGTAGCAAAGTTCTTCCAAGACTGCCAAGAAGAGCTTGATGACATGACCAAGAGAATACATCAACTGGTAGAAGTGCAGTAGGCTAGGGAGCAACTTCTAGACAATGCGCATGAACGTCAACAAAAGATCAAGCAACCCTTTGACAGAAAGGCGAGAAAAGAGGATTTCCAGCTGGGATATTTAGTACTCAAGTGGGATGCACCCAGACAAGACAAGGGGAAGCATGGAAAATTTGAACCCCTTTGGATCGGCCCCTTCCAAATCTCTAAGAAATTCCCAAATAACACTTACAGGTTGTAGGATTTGGAAGGAAACGAAGTCTTTGGTGACCCTGTAAATGGGCACTTCCTGAAAATATTTTTTGTTTAAAGCTGAAATCGACGTCCCACCATTGTAAATACCATCTTTGTTTTACGTTATTTTGTTTTAGTAGGAGACTCCATAGCCCAAAGCAAAGGCACTAAAACTACTTGTTCTTGACAGCTCGCAGGGAGCATGCCATCCCCTGTGGAGCCAAATGTTAGCACATAAACTTGTCAAGGTCTTGTGAGTTGTGGTTTCTACCTAGGTCTATAATTTTGTTTGTCTCTCCTCCTTTTATAGACCTCATCATAGGTTTTTATTCTCGGCTTATAGTTTTTCTTCTGTTTGCCTCATCTGTTTGATTGACCTATTTTCCTTCTCGAATTTCCTTAGAAGTATCAGTCCTCAACCTTCCTGTTCTCCCCCTTAGGCCAATAATTCCCTACTTCATCTTTGTCACTGATATTTTGTGTTCTCGAGCCCTCAGCCAGTCATTCAAGTAAACCACACAGGCTGCATTCGTGAGAATCAGGCGCAGCACTTGAAACAATCTGATATCAACTCAAACCAAGTGAGCAGGCAAGATTAGCTTTCAATGACAGAGATTCTTCGAGCAGATCAGATCGATGACCATCGGGTGATCGAGACCATACAGTGACATGAATTATAGTGCCAATCAGAGGTCCAAAATCGCAAAGCCATCATAACCGTTGATTAGGAAGGACGCGTGGCACAGGATAAACATTTCGCTGACTCGAAAGATGGAGCGATCAAAAGGCAGAATCTTAAGGACTCGCGATATGATCTGGGTCGTCCATTTCATAAGGACACGTGGCACAGGATCTGAGCATCATGATTTCATGACTCGAAGGTATGAACATAGAACGCAACACAAGTTCACGAATCGTGAAATTGCGACGTGCCTGGGAGCTAGGCTCTCGGTCACGACCTAGGGTCGTATGTAAGGAGGGGCCAAAACAAAGGTAAGATCTTGATTAAGCGATGAGAAACTAAAGTTACTCAAGGAAATGATCCTGGCCATCAAATTCAAAGCGAGGCTGATCGTCGATCTGGATAAGCTATTTCGCAAGATCACGCATCGGGATTTCTGAAATTGCATGGAGTGAAAACTCCCGAAATGAGAAATCCTGAGATTTCATATGGATAAGCCCCAGGTCATGGACCACAGTCACATGGGGCAAGGAAATGGAGTCACGGAAAGGATCGAAGCACCTGTCTTGGTCACAAAGAAGGATCTGTGTGGCTTCAAGGCGCCATAGTTGACTCAAGGGAGTTGTGAGCTTGCCTGGAGCATTCGTGAGTGTTAGGCTTTGTCTTGATCCAAATAAAAGTAGTTAATGAAAATGGAGAAGGTGGTTGAAACCTCGTTTCACTACATAAATAGAAAACATGGAAAATCTGGCCATGTAGGGCAGACTGTCAGCCGAAATTTCCCTGTCATGGATTTTCTTGTGAAGCCCATATCGACCTGATCTTGCATCTGACAGAAGAATGCAAGTGCAGCCTGACAGAAGAAGATGCAGATGCCAAGCATTGAATGCAATGTCCAAAGTGTGTTTCTAAAGGGAGCAAGTTGTGTTGAGTATAAAGACTCAGTTTTGATATGTTGTTAAAGGGTCGATGGGAGAGAAAAGCTCTCGGATTGTAAAGCTTTAGTAAAGCCTTTGGTTCTCTGGTTATGTATGGTTACTTGAGACTTCTTGTTTAATCTAAGTCATCTTTCTTCCTCCATCTTATCTTGCATCTGATACTGGATGTCCATGATTAAAGGATTCACATGGATTGTTGTGATTGTGTTGTAATGGTTGTCTGATTGCAGTGTTGTTATAACATTTTTAGTTTCTTGAAGCTATGAATCCAAGAAGATCTTGTTTTCTGAGATTTTCTTCCTTAGGCTGCTAGAAGACTAGATGTCCATAGCAGACCTCTACATTTTCTCCTTAAGTTCTTCATCCTACTCACCCTCACTACAACTTACTGACTGAAGCTAGATCGAGACCTCATCTACCTATGCATGTCCGCCCAGTTTTATGAGTTTAGAGCAATATAATCTTGAGTCTGCATCCATTAGAACACCTTTAAATTTAACCATTCTAACATACAAACTGATGGGTATTAGGCTTACCTCTGCCACAATCCAGATGTGACTTTTGGTGCTAACATGGTGAAAATGTCACATCATAATCAATCCCCTCAACTTGAGAGAATCCTCTCGCCATAAATAGAGCCTTATGTTTCTCAATGTTTCCATATGTAGCATACTTAATATTCTACAACCACCTGGAATTCACCACTAACTTCCCCTCTAGTCTAGGCACCACCTCCCACACATCATTCTACATAATGGAATCATACTCTTCCTGCATGCCATCTCTCCAAACCTGTTACTTTGTTGCTTGCTCAAAATTAGTGGGCTCAGAATCTATGATGCTAGTCACCATGGCCAAGTAGGAACCAAACCTCTCTAGTGCTCTACTCTCTCTCATCAACTTATGGGGCTCACTCAAAATACTCCTTGGCCTCCTTCAAGGTCTTCTGAAACCATCTCTGTTTCTTCTTCCTTGAAGTAACCTCCTTTGGAGAAATACCCTCGTGCCCCTTAGTCTCGTCCATAGATCTCACCATAGAAGTTTGAGATCCTGAAGCACGTGCACTTTTGGTCTATGTACCATACACATGTGATATTGTAGTTGTACTGGGTGGACCAGTTACCCTTGAACTCAATGTACTAGAAACCTAAGGTTGTGTCCCTCATGATGTATCATCCTACATCTATGGGACCTCCTCAGCTTTGTCTCCCAATTCAAAAGATCTTTGGAAGGCTCCATTCTCCTTGAATCTAACATCTCTCCTCACAACATCTCTCCTTAGTTTTGTTATGTAGATATGAAATGCCTTAGAGACCTAGTTGTATCCAACTAGGATCCCTTTCTCTATTGTGGGATCCAACTTTGTCCTCTTCTCATAAGGGAGATGAGAGAAAGTCAGACACCCAAATATGTGAAGGTGTCCAACATTTGGCCTCCTCCTAATGAAGGCCTCCTCAAGAGTCTTGCTCCCCATATCTCTACGTGGACTCTTGTTCTCCAAATACATTGTAGTACTGCAAGCCTCAACCCATAAGAAAAACCCTTGATCATGCAACATAGATCTCGTTGCACCAACAATAGCCCTATTCTCCCTCTCAACAACCCTATTTTGTCAAGGTTTGTAAGTAACAATCAACTGTCTCCTGATACCCTTTTGGGTGCAGAAGTCTCCAAACTCAATGGAGGT
>ML808211.1:16392-26866 GCA_009831015.1 Picea engelmannii | reverse complement strand
ATTACATCATGTATGCCATATTTATTTACTATCTTCAACCATTCCATATGATTTATTTCATCTTCATCTTCATTTCCAGTAAAGTAAGGTATTTCCATTGAATCTTAATTGAGATCTAACCCAAACCTCAATTTACAACCTTAATATATTAGTAATAATGATATCAAATAGTTATAATCCTTGTTCTAATATGATATTCTATGTTTTCTCTTTCCAATGGATTTTGAATCAGTGCAATCTAACATCCCAATCAAAAGTTATGATAGTTTTAAGTAAACATACCTTTGAAACCTTGATTTGGAGCTTGTCCTCCTAGTCGACCTTTCTTCTAATGTATTTCTGAAATTTCAGCCCCTATGAGTTTCAAATTTTGACTTGTAGTACTATGAAATGTCTTCTCTATAATTCCACATGTCTGACCTAAATTGGATGTGCCAAGTGAAAGTTAGGGTAACTTTCCCAAACTTTGTCGAGTTTTGGACTTTCTGGGAGAGAGAACTTGTACAAAATGTCATGCATCTAATATTAAATACTAGATTATGAAATTCATACCCAAACTACTATGGACTTTCCTCTTCCCAATGCAACTGGTCTCACTGAATTTGGATCCTATATGAAGAAGTTATGAAAGTTTTATTCATAACACAGGTTTGAGACTAGTTATAGGACTAGTAAAAAACCCTATCTTCCACACGGCCCAGAAGCTCAAATTCGTACCACAGGTACCCTGACATATCTTCTAAACAACCTCCAAGTTCTTATTTTTTAAGTGGCCCTGTTAGCGTCGGAAGTCACCCCTGGACTGCAGCAGGAGCAGAGCCCGACACCCATCAGTTTGTGTCACGATTTGTTTAATGGGGTGATCAAATGGAGGTTAACTCAAAACGATGTGGTTCTAACTCCGAAACTAGACCAGGCATGCATGGGTAAGTGAGGTCTTAGATAACTTTAGACAGTGAGTTGTAGTAAGGGCGAGTAGGGGGAAGACTTGTGTAAGAGAGATGCGAAGGTCTGTCGTAAACATCAGGTTCCTAACAGACTATAGAAGAAGACATTTAAACGCAATATCTTCTTACCTTCAAACGCAGAAAACCAGAGAAAACAATAACGCTACAATAAATCCTTTATCACAACATAATTGCCATAATTCGTGTGAATCAGTCGATCATGAACTCTCTTAGTATAAGATGAAAACTTAGACGAGAAAAGAAGGATTGTCTGACATTAAACAAGAAATCTTACATACAGATGCATAACCAGAGAACTAGAATGTGTTAAAACATGACCATCAGGAGCTTTGCTCTACCATCGATAGATTACAAAATACAAAGACTGAGTCTATATACTCAGCCAAATTCGCCTATTAGAGGCATGTTCAGTCATCCAAGGCGTGGTGTCCCCTTAGCCGAATTTGGATGGGTAACTTTTGTCAGACGCCACCTTAACTGCGCATGGCTCCTGCAGGGGAGATGGCAGCAACATTAAAGGCCAACATGGCATGCGTAGACTTTCTTTGGTTAGATGAGGACCGGTCATGACCTTTTGGAGAAAATCAATGTACAGGACCATCTCAGGCAGACTGTCTGCCGGAACCCCCATACCTCTCATTCAATAAGTGAGTTGAGGTTTCAGCTACTTCTGTTCACCTTCATTTAATTCTTCAGCAAGGACCAAGATCGAAGTCAGGATGAACTGGTCTTCGAGGATGTGGTATTCCCCTCTGTGGCAAAACCCAACGCTTTGGCACCTTTGCATAACTCTTTTCCTCTCTTGAGTGACCGCGGGCCGTAACCCTGCGTTTTATTCTCGAAGGCGCTTTTGGCGTTCGTGAATAGGGAGGGGCTGATCCTTGCTTATCAGAGTCGCGATGGGCGAAATGACAAGATGGGTCAATTGGGCGCCAGGTGTCCCCTTTGGATGGACGACTGAGAATGCTCTGTGATACCGCGAGCCCGACTCTTGGCGCTTTTGGGGTTTGAGGTTTCGAGACGTGGAACAACAAGAAACTCTCACCCTTCGAACTCCTGAATGTCGAAATGCTGACACGACTAGATCTCGTGCCACGCGTCCTATGGATGGACGGTTGTTATCCTTCCCTGCACACAATATGGGCGCTATCCATTGCGCTAACCTCGGCGCGGCTTCGCTAACCATGATTTCCCACCAACCGTTGATCTGTTCCTTAGGATGAATCCTAATCACTGAAACCAGATTGCTCGCTTGATTTTAAGTCTGAAAAATGACTTCTTCTATGCGTTGCGCTTGGGCGCTCCTCATGCAACCTGTAGACCTGGATATCCCGATGCCGAAGACAAGTAATGTTGCTAACATTAGGCTCCATGGGGGATAGAGTCATCCCTATGATGCTCTAAGGACTCATTTTGCAGTTCCAGTGCCTTGTTGTTGGGCAATGGAGTCATTTACTGAGTCGAAACAATAAAAGTAAAAACAAAGAATAGAAAGGACAATATTTACAAAATATAGGAGCCACCGAAGGCTCAGACAAAACATTTTTTAAGAAAATACCCATTTACTGGGCTACTGAAAACTTCTTCACCTTCCAAATCTTGCAACTTGTATGTGTTATTTGAGAAAACCTCAGAGATTCTGAAAGGCCCGATCCACGGAACTTCAAATTTGTCGTGTTTGCCCTTGTCCTGCTTAGGAGCATCCCATTTTAGTACCAGGTCTCCTATCTGGAACTCCTTCTTCTTGGCTTTCTTATCAAAAACCTGCTTGATCCTCTGCTGATGGTCCTGAATTCTGATCATTACCTGCTCTCTGGCTTGCTGGACTTCTATCAGCTGATGAATTCTTCGGATCATATCATTGGGCTCTTCTTGATAATCCTGGAAGAATTTCGCTACGGGAATGGCCAGCTGAGAAGGGAAGACGGCTTCTACTCCGTAAAATAACTGGAAAGGGGAGATTTCTGTAGATCTCTTTGTGGTCACCCGATCAGCCCATAGAGAAAATTTCAGCTTCGAATTCCACGCCGTTTTTTGTCCTCCAATAATCTTTTGATGATCCCTATCAGGCTTTTGTTGGAGGACTCTGCTAAACCATTGCCCTGGGGATATTATGGGGTGGAGTGAATCAGTTTGATCCCAAATTGTTCACATAACTTGACTAACGGCTCAGCCTTAAAAGAGGTTGCGTTATCAGTAACAATCTTCCTTGGGCAGCCGAACCTTACGATGAGGTCTTCCAGGAATCCAATGATTACCTTGTGGGAAGCACTCCTGGTGGGGATAGCTTCAATCCACTTAGTAAAGAAGTCTGTGGCAGTCAGGATCCATCTGTGTTGTCCACTGGAAGCAGGGTGGATTTCTCCAATAAAATCTAGACCCCATTGCTGGAAAGGTTCTGAAACAACTACAGGCTTTAAAGGCAGGGACTTGAGCTGCTGCTTTCCTGAAAATCTTTGGCATGTGATACAGGCTCTAACTCCTCTATGGACATCAACGAACAAGGTGGGCCAGTAGTACCCAGCTCTGATAATTTTGTGGGTTATGGTCTTCCAGGAATGGTGCCCTCCACATAGGCCGCTGTGAAATTCAACCCTGATCCTGTCGACCTCTTGTGGATCCATGCATTTTAAAAGCACTCCTAGGGGGTCTTTCTAGTATAAACTTTGATCGATAAGGCAGTACCTGACTGCCTTGAGCTTCAGAGCTATTGCTTTGTTTCTTTGCAGGCCATCTGGGGGCCGCAACTCCTGCAGAAAATATATGACATCTTTATACCAAGGACATTGAGCCAACAAGGGTTCTGTTCGAGGGCCTACGTCGGACAATTGATTCTGCTGATTTTCTGATTGTTTATTGACAAAATCCACCCCCAAATCTTTGCGATTAGCTTCAGCCAACAGCCTGGCTAAGCCTCGACCCTTGATCAATCTGGTAGGCCTTATTTCCAAGTCAAATTCCAGGATCTTGGCTATCCATTTACTCCTCTTCCCATCAATGTCGGGCTGTACAAGGATGTCCTTCACAGAGGCTAAAGGAACATATGCGGTCACTTTTGAGTGCAAGACATAGACTCTGAAAGCTTTGAGAGCTTTCACTAAGGCATAGGCCTGCTTCTCCATGATTTCATATCTGACCTCTGCATCTCTTAATGCCTTGCTGAAGAAGGCAATGGGTTGCTCTCACCCTTCCTCATTTTTCTGCAACAAGACCATTGCTACTGTATCAAAAGAGGCGAAAGAGAAAATTAGGAAATCTTTCGAATAGTCAGGACTGATCAACACTGGTGCCTCATTCAATGCTTTTTTTATCTGGACAAAAGATTCCCTGGGTTCAGCGGTCCATTTCACTTCATTTCCCTTCTTGAGCATGGTTGTGATGTGTTTCACCAGCTCAGCAAAATTCGAAACGAATCTCCTCAGAAAATTAATCTTTCCCAGAAAGGCCTGAACTTCCTTCTTAGATCTGGGAAGTGACAGGGTCTGAATTGCCTCCACTCTGCTAGGATCAATCCTCACCCCTCCTGCTGATACTATATGGTCTAATAGCTTCCCATCCCTCATAGCAAACAAATATTTCTTGGGATTTAGAGAGAGACCAAACCTCCGACACTTCGAAAAAAATTTTCTCAGGTGACAACAATGCTCTTTGTCGGACCTCGATAAGACTGTGATGTCATCCAGATAGATCACCACGAACTGATTTTTTTCTCCGATAAAAGCTATGTCCATGGCTCGCTGAAATGTGGCACTTGCATTCATTAACCCAAAAGCATTTTGGCATACATGAATGTGCCCCAAGGAGTGGTAAAGGTCGTTTTTTTTCTTTCTTCAGGCATGACCGATATCTGATTATAGCCAGAGAAACCATCGATCATGGAGATCCTAGATGCACTGGTTACCCTCTGCAATATGTGTTCCATGTTGGGCAGGGGATAATTGTCTTTCTTTGAGCTCCTGTTCATGTTCCTGAAGTCGACACAAAGCCTGATTCCTCCGCTTTTCTTCCTTACCAGAACCAAATTGGCCACCCATTCAGAATATCTCAAGGGAACAATGATCTGGGCCTCTAACAACTTCTTCACTTCTTTCTCCATGACAGGTAGCAACATGGGATTTATTTGTCTTAGCTTCTACCTGAATGGCTTAGCCCCTTCCTTCAGTGGGATCTTGTGTTCAATGACGGATGTGTCATACGTCTTGAGATCTTCGTAGGTCCATGCAAACACATCAGCAAATTCTCTCAGCAACTCAATATATTCGGCCCTTTGTTCTATGGTCAAACTCCTTGACAGCTTGACATACTTAGGCTTCTCCGGTGTGCCAATGTTGCACTCGGTTGTGTCAGTATCTTCACTTGAAAACCTATCCTTTACTGCCACATCATTCCCATCGAACAATCTTTCTAAAGGAATAAGCCCCCTCGGAATGTGATTGCTAGGTAGCTGAATGATCTAGTGGTTAGCAATTTTATTTAAAAACACATCAGGGTGAGGGTTATCTTCTATATTAGGATCCTGATCAATGTGCAATGTAGAAAATTCATCAACAGATTGGAGAAATTTCTCGATTTCCAGATCATCTTCGAATACCTTCCAATGCTTGACATTGTCTGGTACAGAGGGCCTATATTTTATCTCAACATCATATTTGGCCATAGACGGCTGAGGGACCTTGAACTGGCTAGCTGAAACAACTAAAGAATTGGCCACAAGATTATCCTCCCTTGGAATAAAAGAGATATTGAAGGCTGAGAAAAAATTGTCAATTAGGTCCCATACTTCATTTCTGTAATTTCTGAGTCAAGGGTGCTTAGCTTGATAAGCGTTTCTGATCTGTTGGACCACCAACTCTGCGTCTTCGAACATTGCTACCTCCTGAATTCCCATTTCCCTTGCAGCTCTCAATCCTAGAACAAAGGCTTCATACTCTGCCACATTGTTGGTGGTCTCAAACTCTAGCTTGTATGACAGGGATATGGTCTCTTGAGAAGGTGACACAAAAAACACCCCAGCGCCAGCGCCTTCTCTGGAACAGGCCCCATCAAAAAACATTTTCCAGACGGGGGTGATGGAGGGAGGAAATTCATGAGGAGTGGAGGGCTACTCTCTGAGTTTAAGAGGAGGCTCGGGAGTATGAGTGAGTTGCAGTAAACTGGAACCTAAATAAGTGTCCAAGGCAAAAATGGGATGGTTGGTAGGATTGGCTTCAGCACTGATTATATAGGCCAATTGGGCTTCTCTATATAGCCTCCTATGTTCTCCCCCAAACACTGGGATAGTAGCATAGGTTAGGTCCATATGCAAGGTTCCCCCCAGTATTTTTATCCAAGATCTTGATAAAAACATACCGAACTTCGGGGGGACATCAGCCACTACAATATCCATGACCACACTTTTCATGGGCAGCTGAAACAAGGTCACGACCAGGTCTTTGATAACCCTGAGACATTGAACTTTCCTGGAGTCGAAGGAATAGAGGTCATGATAGGCTCGGGTGACTTCTAGCCCTAATTCTTCCATGACAGTTTTGGGCATGAGGTTGTGAGAAGCTCCTGAATCCATCAAGCAGTTGTGCATCACCTTGTTGTGTATATTCAAGGAAGTGTAGAAGGGAGGGGATGAGTCATTCCTGTCTTCTACCATAGGACCTAGGACAATTGCAGGCTTTTCATCTTGCAAATTGATGGAGTCTGTGGGGAGGCATGAGACCTCAGGTTGTAAAAGCTCAGAGAAGCGTTTCTTGAACCCTTCATGTTTAATCAATTCGGTTAGGGGCATAGGGATCCTAATCTTTTGAATTTCATGCTCGAAATTAAAAGAAGATGTCAGCTTTGGGATTTATCTTATTTTGGGAACATGACTCTGGACTATGGGAGAGAGGGGTTGGTGCTTCTTACCTTTGTGACTGTCGGCTACTTCATTAGCAGGTTTCTGTGTTCTAGTGGACTGCTCAGGAACGTCAGGCACTATAGTCTTTTTCTTGGACCTCAGATCATACCTGCCTTGGCCGCCACTAGTCTTGTCTCCCTTGCTTAGTTCATTTAGCTGATTGTCCATGAGAGACTCCTCATATGCTGATTGAGTAAGATGAGGAAAAGAAGGAGTGTCTCTGAAGCAATGGATTTCAGGATCAAGCTCATCTGTTTCCCCTTCTTCCCCTTCGGCCACAAAATTGTTTTGGAAAGGAGCCTGAATATTTTGGTCTTCTCAGTCTCTTCCCCTCTCCCTTTGCACAGTCAGGGAAGTAATATTGTTTGGCCTCCTGAAACCTCCTTTGTTTTCGGCGTTTTGAGGGCCTTTGTATGCTTGCCTCCCCTCCACCTTCATTCTCTCCATCTCTGTAGACAGAGACTTCACCATCTTGGTCAGTTCATCCACTTGAGGGTGGGGCACTGATGAGCTAGAGGTTGAGGCTTCCGACCTTCCCTTTCTTCTGTCTGCGTCGGCCTTGTTCCTCAGTCTATCAGCTGTTAATACATTGGATTCCACTTCTATGGCCGCATCTTGCATTTGAGCTAAGGAGGTGGCCCTTCTTTCTCTCAGTAACAGAGAGAAATCGGGGCCAAACGCACTAGCATAAGAAATCTTGGCTGAGGCTTCTGAAGGCTTTATTTCGGTAGGGATTTTTTTATACATCTTATTGAATCTTTTGGAGAAGTTGGAGACAGACTCTCCATCCATCTTTTTCAAAGACCCGAACTCTGTCATGTAATACATGAAATCTTTCCTATCGCCCCACTGCCTCAAGAAAGCATTATCCAGGGCTTCGATCCCAGCAATAGATCCAAGGGCCAATCCTCTAAACCATTTCCTCACCTCACCATCTAGGCTTTGGACAAAGACTCTCATCCAGACATCTTCATTTTCAATGTTCAGGTTGTCTGCATAACTGTAGAAAGCAACCAGATGCTCTTCAACAGTTACATCCCCTTCCCTAGTGAACTTGGGCATATACTTCAAGTAATCTCCAGTAGGGAGAGGATTCATAGGATGGGGTAGGATTAAGGGAGCATATCTAGCAGCGACTATGGCATCCATTCTATTTAGAGGGGGATTAACACCAGCCATAGGAATATTGGGTGGATGAGAACTTGGAGGAGAAGGAGTTCGTGAAGGGGCTACTGGGAATGAATCCCAGAGTGGGATGGGAAACAAAAGGGGATTTAAGGAGAAGGCTAACAGGATCAAGTCAGTAGACACTCCTCTTTGTGCAGGAGTGGGAAAATCTTCTATGGTCCTGGGTCTATGCCAAGGTACAACTTTAGAGGAGAGGGGAGTGACAAGGATTTCTCCCTCTGATCCCAGACCAGGAGGGGAAAAATCAGCAGGAACACTCCCGAAACTCAGGAAACGGGAAACCTTCGAAATAGGTCTATTAAGAAGCTGAGGAGGAGAAAATGGAGTTCTTACAGAAGGAGATGGCGGATTACCTGGTTCAGCAGTGGAAGCTTCCTGAGAACCACCTCTGAATCAGTTTCAGGTGTAGCTAGAGGTAGTTGTGGATGAGACCGCATGTGTCTGCCTCTGAAAACCACAATTACCACGGTAGGTTCATCACAGTGGAGTCGTCACAATGGAGTCGCCAGGTGCACAGTAGCAATCTTCAAAGGCTTTGATACCCGATGCACCTTCAGAATCAGAGGCTCAATGTCGTTTAATCACGGGGAAAATTTTCAACTTCGTCCCCGACAACGACGCCAGAAATGTTAGCGTCAGAAGTCACCCCTGGATTGCAGCAGGGGCAGAGCCTAATGCCCATCAGTTTGTGTCACGATTTGTTTAATGGGGTGATCAAATGGAGGTTAACTCAAAACGATGTGGTTCTAACTCCGAAACTAGGCCAGGCATGCATGGGCAAGTGAGGTCTTAGATAACTTCAGACAGTGAGTTATAGTAAGGGCGAGTAGGGGCGAGACTTATGTAAGAGAGATGTGAAGGTCTGTCGTAAACATCTGGTTCCTAACAGACTATAGAAGAAGACATTTAAACACAAGATCTTCTTACCTTCAAACGTAGAAAACCGGAGAAAACAATAACGCTACAATAAATCCTTTATCACAACATAATTGTCATAATTCGTGTGAATCAGTCAATCACGAACTCTCTTAGTATAAGATGAAAACTTAGACGGGAAAAGAAGGACTGTCTAACATTAAAAAAGAAATCTTACATACAGATGCATAACCAGAGAACTAGAATGTGTTAAAACATTACCATCGGGAGCTTCGCTCTACCATCGATAGATTACAAAATACAAAGACTGAGTCTATATACTCAGCCAAATTTGCCTATCAGAGGCATGTTCAGTCATCCAAGGCATGGTGTCCCCTCAGCCGAATTTGGACAGCCGAATTTGGACAGGTAACTTTCGTCAGATGCCACCTTAACTGCGCATGGCTCCTGCAAGGGAGATGGCAACAACATTAAAGGCCAACATGGCATGCGCAGACTTTCTCTGGTCAGATGAGGACCGGCCATGACCTTTTGGAGAAAATCAATGTACAGGACCGTCTCAGGTAGACTGTTTTCCTGAACCCCCATACCTCGCATTCAATAAGTGAGTTGAGGTTTCAACTACCTCTATTCACCTTCATTTAATTCTTCAGTGAGGACCAGGATCGAAGTCGGGCTGAACTGGTCTTGGAGGACGCGGTATTCCCCTCTGTGGAAAAACCTGACGCTTTGGCACCTTTGCATAACTCTTTTCCTCTCTCGAGTGACCGCGGGTTGTGACCCTACGTTTTATTCTCGAAGGCGCTTTCGACGTTCGCGAATAGGGAGGGGCTGATCCTTGCTTATCAGAGTTGCGATGGTCGAAATGCTGAGATGGCTCAATTGGGCGCCAGGTGTCCCCTTTGGATGGACAACTGAGAATGCTCCGTGATACCACGGGCTCGACTCTTGGCGCTTTCGGGGTTCAGGGTTTCGAGACGTGGAACAACATGAAACTCTCACCCTTCGAACTCCCGAATGTCGAAACGCCGACGCGACTAGATCTCGCGCCACACGTCCTATGGATGGACGGCTGCTATCCTTCCTTGCACACAATATGGGCGCTATCCATTGCGCTAACCTCGACGTGGCTTCGCTAATCGTGATTTCCCGCCAACCGTTGATCTGTTCCTTAGGATGAATCCTAATCGCTGAAACCAGACTGCTCGCTTGATTTTAAGTCCGAAAAAGGACTTCTTCTATGTGTTGCGCTTGGGTGCTCCTCGTGCAACCCGCAGACCTGGATATCCCAATGCCGAAGACAAGTAATGTTGCTAACAGGCCCCAAAAAAACGTTATAGCAAAAATTTCAAGATGACTTGCTTGAGGAAGAAAAACCCTGGGATCAGTTCTCTGATACCAAATGTAAGGATCCAAATGCTTACAAATATCATAACAGAACAAAAGTGCACACCATGTACAAAATGTGAGGGTGGAGCACAACTCCAAGATAGATAAGTTACATAATAAATCCTTAAATAGTAGGAGAACATCCTCCAAATAACCAATTACA
>ML808210.1:103854-135999 GCA_009831015.1 Picea engelmannii | reverse complement strand
TAAATCATGCCACTCATGACTTAGAACTTGTTGTTGCCATGCACTCTTTCAAGATGTGGAGGCACTACCTGATACGTAGAAGACTTGAGATGAGAATATATCATAATGGCTTGACATATTTATTTCATCAACCAAAATTGAATGCAACGCAAGCAAGATGGATAGCATTCCTTTGTGGTTTTTATTTTAATATCAAACACATAAAAGGAAAAGGAAATAAGGTTGCAAATGCAAATATCAACAATCAACATATGTGAGTCATATTTAAGGAAGATAATAGTTGAAGCCCTTACAATAGATGTTTATTATATTTAGGTAAAGAAGGGGTTGAACTAGGAAAAGGCATAACAAAAATATGAGGGATATCCTTTAGAAAATGATGGCATTGTCCCTTACAAGGATCAAATATGTGTTCCCAAGTCTTTAGAGTTGAAGAAAATCGTTATGTATGAGATGCATAATGTATCATACTATGGTTATCTAGGCTACCATATAATATTCACATAATGAAAAAACAATGCTATTGGTTTATAACGAAGAAAGATGTTGAATACATTTCTAGGTGCCTGGAATGTAAGCAAGTCAAGGTTGAACATCAACGTCAAATGGAGTTGTTACAATTGATACCTCTTCCAAATTAAAAAAGGAAGTGGTAATTATGGATTTTATCATTGGTCTATGAAACACTGTAAGTCAACATGCTTCCATTATGGTAGTAGTTGATAAATTAACTAAAGTTACTCATTTCATTCCAATGAGATCCACACATAAGGTCATTGACATAACATATATATTTGTAAAATTCATAGTCAAATTACATGGCATACCTGAGGAAATCATTTTTGGAAGGGATACAAAGTTCACTTGAAAATTTTGGAAGAGTCTCTTCGATGAATTAGGTACATAATTGAATTTCAGCACAACATACCATCCAAAGTCTGATGGGAAAACTAAAAGGGTAAACCAAGACATAATTGAAGACATGCTCCACATGTATGTAATGGAAAAACCATCCATGTTAGAAGATCATCTTCACTTGGTAGAGTTTTCATACAACAATGGGCATCACACATACTTAGGAATGAGCCCATTTGAATCTTTGTATGGTAGAAGATGAAACACTCCAAAAAGTTGGGATAATCCCATGAAGAGAATTACACATGGGATAGAATTGTCTAAGGAAATAAAAGAACAAGTTGTTCCTTGGTTCTTGTTCAAGAATTTACAGAGTGAAGTGAGGTCCAATAAGTTGCAACATTCTTTCACTAACCCATGTTTTTAGGTGAATTGTAGTGATCTAGCATGTCTTGTTGAGTTCAGCCATCGTATGCCTAATCTAGTAATTGCTTGGGTATTGTTCCAGAATCAATGATGTATTTCTAAGACCAAGGGTCTTGTTGTCTTTCCCTAGCCAATTATGCTAATAAGAATATCTCTTGGCCTATTTATTTGAGAAGAGAAGACCATAGTTGAGATCGTGGAATTGCTTATAAAGGTTTTTTTATTAGATTGTTTCGTTGACCATGCAACCGTTGTTGAGTTGCTTCGACTAGTATGATTTCATTATTTGGTCATACATTTGTGTGCCGTAGTCAACTAGCCCGTGTTATTGTTGAAAGCCATATTTTTGGTCAATTGGGCCTATACTTATATACTTGCATTGGATCACATCAACTAGAGGTCAATTTTTTAGTCAAGTTGATTGATTAGATATGTGAATGAATCCTATTGATATAGTTTGAGCTAGCACATCGACATTACAAAATCGATTAGGTGATAAATACCGACCAATTGATATATGTGACCTAAGCATTAATTGACATGACTGGAGTATAATTGTCCTATCAAATAACCAACTAGAAGTTTGAATCATTGATTTGTTGATTGATTTTTTGGAATAGAGATGTCTGATTAAATTGATTTTTTGGAATATAGATGTCTGATCAAATTACCAACTAGAGATGCTTGTTTTTTTGTACGATTCATAAATATGCCCAAATCTCTTTTTATAATTGTATTCAAATGAGTATACATAGCTTCTTTCAACTAGAACATTGGGTATGTTGTTTAAGCTAATTCTAAATTGTCGACCACTTGGAAGGATCAATTGTTTAATGTGGAGACATAGCTCTAATGCAAGCCATGGAAATCAGGTAGTTTGTTTGGTGAATAGTTGATCAACCAGAGCCTCAACTCAGATAAAATATATCCTTTGCTTGGTCTGTATGATATAGTTTGGAAGTGTAAACTATAATTTCTTTATTCCTTGAGGTGGACTCTTATTGTTGGAGATTGGTTGATAGACCATGGATGTCGACAAGAATGCTTTTGAGTTAGTATAAGTTGACTCTTTGGAACCATCCTTTTCTAAAGATTGAGTTCTCAAATATGGATTGTCGACCAACAATGATATCAACCTATAGTGTCATGACCAATGAAATAATTCTCTAGAAGCTTCGTATTAATCGATATATTGTTTTCCTTTGATTACTTGAAGAAAGTGTTGATGGGACCTAAATCCCTTTACTCATCAGTAGGAACCAAACCCGCCATCGAGGCCCAATTAGACTCTGCAACGTTTAAAATGGAATGGTTATCCAGATCTTGCGATCCGACCAATTTATCGATGGGCTTTGTGTTTCTTTGTAAAGGCTCTTCCTTCAGTTAGGACTATTTTATTCTGTATTTTCTCTTGGGTGGGGATGATATGAGAGATGAAAGCCAACATAAACCAACTTGAAAATTAATAGGATTAAGTTTTAACTACTGGGGAAGAGGTTAAGCTTGGGATAACCCGCTGCTCAACATGCAAACAATTACTCTATACCACAGGCCTAGTACTAATACATTAACCATGTGAGCATCCAATTACTGTATGAGAAACTAACTATCAGAAAGAAAGAACATATGTAATAAGATAATGGAAAACAAAATAATTCATCTACCATAACCATGCATCACATAATAACACAATGATTTATGTTCATCATTAAAGAAAAGAACATCAAAACATTGCACCAGATAACTTGACAACAAAATTAATTGCTCTTACTCATTACTGCATCATTCATGAAACATGATAGGAAGTAGTTCTTCTCCAAGTCTAATCACATGAATTTGATGAAAATAGTTTGTCTTTGGTCCAGAAGGACTTCTCAATTCATAACAGTCTCAAAATAATTCTTAACAACCAAAAAAGAAATAGTTCTTACAACAACCATCGACCGCTTGCCCCTAGACCCCCCAGCTGGGGGGATAGCCCCCCCAGACCCCGCAGAGGGGGTACCCCCCCTCCGCACTCCCCCGCGTGGAAGAGTGTACATACTTCTGGGGTGTAAATACTTCATGGGGTATAAACACGGCTGAAAGCAAGGACCTCTGAATCAGGAAGATAATCAGGCTCCACAACCAACACATATATGGGTAACAAATGGGGTGCCCTTGTGGCTTCGAAAACCCTGATGTAGGTTTCGATCTCGTCTAGATACCAGTGACCCACTTTTGATATAACCTTTTTCGCTTCTGCTGTCAGCCTAGGGAACTCTTTCCTGAAAAACAAAAAATAGATGCGTACAATAAAATGATCACAGATAAGAGCATATGTTTTTTTGTACTTGTTTTCCCATAGGATGTCGAAGTATACATGGACCCGGAGCTCCAAGGAATGCCAGTTCAAGTTCATTCCAGAGAAAGAGTTCCTGACGTAGATGATGTCTAATAGATATGAGGCCATGTAGAAGTATGGGGTTTCTCCTTCTTTTGATGTCTGGGCTTGTCTTATGCAGGTGCTCAACTGCTTGGAGATGATGGCACCCCAATTGAAACCCATGCCTGAGATAGCCACCGTATAAGCTAGGGGCATCCAAGCCTTTGAAAATCGAGAACAATATTTCTCCCCATGCAACCTGCAGAGAAGAGCCATTAGGTATATGTATGGTTCCCTTAGATTGTCCGTCGAGTACCAGCCGACAGTCTAGTTCGTGAATTTTGTGTCTTCCCTCCACCATGATGCCATGATTTTGCTGGTATCGTGTGATGCATAAAAACTCAAAACGAAATCAGTGCTCATCTTTTCTTCTGACTCCCCGAGCTTGTAGTAACTCTCAACCTCTGATGGCAAGAAAACCTCAACGCATCCATCATTATCATCATTGATTAAACATTTATGTGCATCAGTGTGGTCAATGAGCCACTTTAGGAGCTCGATGCAAGGAAACACTAGAGTTTGGATTGCCACCATGTGTAGATAATCCCTACGGATGTTTGGGAAGACATCATCGTCAAGATTCCTTGTATCAAGATCGCTGTGCGGAGTATACTCGAGGGGTTCTTCTTTCTTGATTTTCTTAAATAATTCTTCCCAGCGAGGGAAAGCTGTTTTGGCTCCAATGTTTGCCTTTGTGTCTCCGAAGGCCGGAGGTTGGACGAAGGCCTTCTTGGAAGCAGTCTTAATGACATGCACCGATTTTGGGGCGAATTCTAATTGTCTTGCAACTGCCGGGGAGGAGCCCTCTCCTGCTTCTAGTTCTTGCCTCTTTGGCGCTCTTGGTGATTTCCTGGTGGAAGGTTTCTTCGGAGGCATTGTCCCTACAATTAAAACGGTTTTTAAACATGTATACAGAGCAGTGTTGGGTTGTGAAATCATAATTGAAGCGTAAAATACCACAAGTGGATACATACCTGTAATTCTCGCTAAGAAAGTTGTCTAATGCTTATTGAACTTTGGACGACTTATTTGGATTGATGGCCCTGCTCCTCTGTTTGTTCTGAAACCTTTGTTGCGCAGAATAAGATCTTGCATAATGACTTCGACAACATATAATTGGAGAGACTCTATCTGTCATATCAACTAGTTAATATGACTAATAAATGCAATTCAAAATAAAACTACTGTCGGTTCTCTACAATTAAATCCTAACTGGTTGATAGCAGGGGCGCGGA
Organism: Picea engelmannii; assembly: GCA_009831015.1. NCBI lineage: Eukaryota > Viridiplantae > Streptophyta > Pinopsida > Pinales > Pinaceae > Picea > Picea engelmannii. The sequence goes on along the minus strand of ML808210.1, from coordinate 131,058 downwards.
GGTAGATGCATTGTATCAACAAGTTAAAATGGATTCCTTTGATTCGCGCATATATTAGCAACTAATGCATGATCCGTAATCTTATCCACACTTTTAATGCATCGTACCTAATGGATCCGTGGGTAAAACGTCTCATCACGTCGTATCTCCCCAGTGTGGAGGTGGGGGATCGACGCTTTAAAATGTAAAATTAATGTGTATTTTATTTTGTAACTCTCTGACGCCGAGATCATGTCATGTGTCAACAATCGGTGACACCTCTCTTCCCTTTGCATGACGCTTACCTTTTCATTTTCCCGCCGAAGCCGAACGGGTCGGTCTTCGGCGACACCTCTGCCAAAGTTCAATCGTAACAAGAAAGACTGTCATCTATCGACGCCGATGAAGATCGGTGATCGGCTATCTTAAACTTCTCAAACAATTTTCAAATCCTTTATCGTTTACCGATGCCAACATCCCAAGCGCGTCAAGGAAAGCTTTAGTGTGTCAATTCCCTAAGTAGCTTATTAAGGACCCTTTAACGATTAAGATGATTCTTTGTTGTATGTTCAGGAACGCTTTAGAAAGTTCAAACATGAACATAAGAATAAGCGCAAGTATCAGTTACATACTGAAGGCGAAACAAGTAGTGTAAGGATCAAGTGGTACCCAAAAGTAAAAAATGAACATAGACTTTTATGGTGTGTTGAGTGCTCAACAAATGGTGATTCACTGGGCGAAACTAGAGTCTCTATTCCTCCTTTGTTTCCTTTGACCCTGACTCATTCCCCTTTATTTTTTGTTATTATTATTATTATTTTTATTATATATATTTTTTTCTATTACTGGAAGTATTGTTTTAGGGGTTGGCCATTTACTAGGAGGGCATCAAGCTCTTCCCTCAGACTCTGCAATCGATAAGTGCCTGCCCCGATTTTCTTTGCTACCTGGAAAGGTCCAAGCCACAGACTCTGGAACTTAGAATGTTTCCCTTCAGGTTCATTCGCTCTGTCCCACTTTAGGACTAAGTCTCCTACTTCAAAATTCTTTTCTTTAGCTTTATGCTTATCGAACCATGTTTTCATGATTTGTTGGTGAGATAGGAATTTTTACTTAGCCTTTTCTCTTTCTTCTTCCAGCATGAGCAAAGTGTTAATCCTGTGTTGCATGGCCGATGAGGGTTCTTTGTTGGAATCTTGGGCCAGTTGAAGAGACGGGAGATAGAGTCCATTTGGGAGGATGGATTCTTGCCCATAGTCCATAAAGTATGGGGAATTTCCTATGGCTTCCTTGGGTGTGACCCTATCGGCCCATAGAGAATTATAGAGTAGATTATACCAATTTCTTTGGTTGTTTGTGACCGTCTTCTTTAATATCCTTACCAGGTTTTTATTAGTCGATTCAACCACGCCATTTCCCTGGGGATAGTAATTTGCAGAGTACTTGATTATGATTCCTTTGTCCAGAGCAAACTCTGTCAATAGGGTTGAATAAAAGTAAGCTGCATTATCAAAGAACAGAACATAAGGGACACTGAACCTCGTGATCAACTGCTGTTCTATGAATTTGATCACAACATTCTCATTTACATGAGTCAGAGGAATGGCCTCTACCCATTTTGTGAAATAGTCGGTGGTAGTAAGAATGTACTTTTGCAACTTCGAGGAGCTAGGTGTGATTTCTCCTATGATATCCAACCCCCACTGCTCGAAAGGCCGAGATACAGTAATAGGTTGAAGTGGGACCACCGCTCTTTTATCCTTTCCAACGCTTATTTTACAAGTCTTACAGTTTCTAGCGTAAGTATGAGCGTATTTGAACAAGGTGGGCCAATAATAGCCGACTCTCAGAATCTTATGAGCGGTAGTGTTTCCTGCAAAATGTCCCCCATCGGGGCCATCATGGAGTTCTTTCAATACTTTGTCCGCGTCTTCTCATTCGAGACATCTTAATATACCCCATCATAATTGATCCGGAAGAGCACCGAATTTATAAGATGATATTGTGTATATTTTAATCTCAGGGCTCTCCTTTCTCTAGAGTTGAGGTTTTCGGAACAAGTCTCGTGATGTAGGAGATAAGTTAAATATTTGTACCAGGAGTCTTGTCCTGGGGAGATGTATGCTACTTCTCCACACCATGGTGCCATTTCATTCTCCCATCCGAGATATTCACTTACTTGATCCTGGGCTTCGGCTGCAAGCTTGCAAAAACCTTGTCCTTTTACTAGTTTTGCAGGTTTTATATCTAGATCAAATTCCTAGACTATCGCCATCCAGTTTCCCCTTCTTTCCCCCATCTCCTGCTAGGTGAATAAGGATCGGACTGCAGGGTGTGACACAATAACTTTAGTGTGATTCTTGAGGATGTAATACCTAAAATGTTTCACTGCTTTATAAACCGCATAGGTCTGTTTGTCTACAACAGGGTAATTGAGCTCAACTCCTTGAATATTAGTACTCATAAATGACACTGGGGCTTCGTTGTTGTCATCATCCTTCTGAGTCAATACTGCAGCTAGTGATTGATTGGAGGAAAAAGTATAAAGGAAAAAGTCTCTATTGAAATTGGGAATTTGCAACAACGGGGCCCAAGAAATGGCAGGTTTGATATTGTTGAAGGCGTCTTTTTTCTCATCATCCCACTTAAATTTGACATCTTTGCAAATCATCTTTTGTAAGGGTTTGATGATTTATGCGAAGTCGGGAGTGAATTTCCTCACAAAATTGATTTTCCCGAAAAATGACTGCATAGCTTTCTTGTTATGGGGCAAGGGAAGTTGAGCTATGGATTTAATCCTTTCCGGGTTTATGCGAATCCCTGCCTGGGATATAATGTGACCTAACAACTTACCTTCCTCGACACCGAAGATAGTTTTCTTAGGGTTCAAGGATATACCGTATTTCCTACACCTCTCAAAAATCTGAGTTAAGTGTTGGATGTTCTCTTCTCTGTTATTCGAATACACTGTTACATCATCTAGATACACTACCACACATCTATTAATTAGTCCCCGGAAAGCTACGCCCATGGCTCTTTGGAAGGTTTCTCCTGCGTTAATTAACCTGAAAGGCATGCAATTATAAGCGAAGGTTCCCCATTTGGTTTTGAAATTGGTTTTTAAATGATCTTCCTCCGAAACAAGGACTTGGTTGTATCGTGAAAAACCATCTAGTAGAGAGAAAATCTTTGAGGCCGACACGGTCTACAAGAGTTGTTCCATTGACGGGACTGGGTAATTGTCCTTTTCTGAAGCCCTGTTGAGGTTCCTAAAATATACGCATAGACGGATCTCTCCTGTCTTTTTCCTCACTGGAACAAGGTTCGCTACCCAAGCATAATGCATAACCTGAAAAATGATCTTGGTATCTAAAATTTTCTTTAATTCCTGATACATGAGAGGTTCCAGGGATGGGTGATACTTAGAGAGATTTTGTTGGAAAGGCTTCACTTTCGGTTTCAGAGGGATGGTGTGTTGAATGATGCAGGTATCATATGTTTTCAAATCCCTATAGGACCACGCGAAGACGTCTTGGTATTGTCTGAATAATTTGAGGTAATATTTCCTCTCTTCTTTAGACATAGTCTTGCCCATATTCACATTCTTTGGACTCCCTGGGGTCCCAAGATTTATAGTTTCATGTAGGGAACAAGAGCTACCAGTGTTTACGTTTTTGGGTCCCTTAAATTGCTCCTTGAGATCAAAAATATTTTCCATATTAGCTGTCCCTTTTGGGATAGTGTGACCCTTTGATTTATCCATCGGTCGCCCTGTCCGAGGATCGGTTTTTGTGGAAAGCTCTTGGAATTCTTCATCGTCAATAGCGAGTTCTTTGAAATTGTCTTCGTTAGTCAAGAAGTTTATGATTTGTTCACCTCCTTTGAAGACTTTCCAATTGGAAATGTTATTAGGTACCGACGATTTGTAGAGCAGTTCCACAGTGATCGGGAGGCTTCATAATCTTCTAAAGGCGACAGCCTGGAAGCGACTGTGGCCAGGGAGTCAGCAAGACTATTCTTTGTTCTGGGGATCATAGTGATGTTAAAAGACTCAAAGTGTTCTATTAACCTATGCACCTCCTGCTGATAGTTATTTAGATGAGGAGAATTGCAATGTATAGTATTTCTTACTTGTCTAACAATAAGTCCAGAGTCCCCAAAAACTTTCAATCCTTTGATATCCAAATCTATGGCTTTCCTTAATCCTTGTACTAGAGCTTCATATTCGGCAATGTTGTTGGTACATTCAAATTCTAGCCTATAGGACAAGAAATGATGTTTACCAATAGGATTGATGAGGATGCATCCTTCTCCAGACCCTTCTTGAGATTTAGATCCATCAAAATAGAGGGTCCAAATTTGTGAATGAGGATCGCTATTTTCATTTCCCTTATTAGTTTCTTGTTCCTTGACCTCTCGTTTCGCAAGTTCTAGCACTGAGTATTGGCAAAAGAGGGTATCTCTTGTTGGTATTGACGATTTCTCTTGGAAAATAAATTTGGATTTTTGGGTAAGAGGAACATTGGATAGGAGGGGAGCAAATTTTCCAAAGTAGGATTCACAAGAATAATTTCCCAGTATGGGGAAATCTGTGGACGAGGGTTCGTTAGGGGTTTCCAAATCAGTGACCGTGTGTTTCAGATATCTCTCCCTATCGATCCTGATCATGTTCTTATATCCCTTCAGTGGTAGCCAAAGGTGTTCCCAATCCATACTGAAGTAACTGTTTATATTTTCAAACCAATCTCGGCTCAGTAATACCCCATATGCCTCTGGGATATCTACTACAATAATGTCGATCACTTGCACAAATGTGGGGTGCATTGATATCCTGATCATCACGTCTTTGAGTTCTCCTATGACCTTGACCTGGGTCCTATCCTGTTGTATGACATGCTTATCAGTCTCGAGAGGAACAACATTCAATTTCTTGCAAATAGACAAGGGCATGACGTTGGAGGATGCTCCAGAATCTACTAAACAGTTGTGGATGTTTCTATTGAATATTTCAAACGTTAGGAGGAACAGGGGGAGAAAATGTTTTTTATTTTCTATCTCCCGAATAGGAATTCACAGTTGGTTTGCCCACCGGACCTATGTGAGTCAAACTTCTTTCTGGGCCATTGCTTGTCATCGAGTTTTCCGTAGAGTTCAAGGCCTGTAATAGAAAGTCTTTCTGCTGAGGGACCCTGCATATATCCATAACCAAAATATTGGCCTTTAGCTTCTTCAAATCTCCGACCATGTTGTAATCTAGTTTGGGCGACTCTCGGGTATGAATTCTTATAGGATTTTTACCGAGAGTGAAAGATGTTTTTGGGTGGTCGGGATTTAACTTACTTTGCGAAGCTCGGGTGGCGTCGGTATCTTTTGAGTCGAGCAGACCTTTACTGTGCGTCTGTCTCACCAAAACTTCCTCGGGTTGTTTTCAAGACTCAAAAAGATTGTTGGAAGGCATGATCAGGTCAGGATACCATATCAGCATGGCTGTGTCTCGTGGTGGGTCAACCTCTTCCTAGTCCGCCATATTCATAACCGAACTTCTTGGTTGCTCGGCCAGGGAGACTTCGTTTAGAAAAAGATTGGCCATCAAATTCATGGCGTGGAACCATTGAGGGTAGTCTCTTTCAGAGTGGTTCTCCTGATGATAAGTATAGAAAGAATCAGACGCGACATTCCCTAGATCGATATTTAAGTTAGCAGGGGGGTTCAATTGGTTTGAAAGACAGATTTGTTTTAAAGAAAGGCTTATAGGGAATTTGGCCTTGGTTTCCCTCTTCTACACTTCTCTTCATGTCTATGATTTCATTCGATAATTTTTTAACCATGCGTTGTAAATCTTCTATATCTCCATTACCCTTATCGGGATTTTGTTCAACCAGTTTTCCTAGCGGTCTAGTCAAAAGGAGTCCTCTCCTGGGAGGGGGATGGGTTTCTTTCTTTACTAGAGAGGCCTGGACTTCCTTACATCCTTTCATATGGAATTCTATCATTTTGGCCTCCTCAAAATTTTTCGCCAGGATTTGCTTAGCGGCTCTTTTTACAAACATAGAAATAGAAGTCGGGAGCACGTTGGTGAAAACCTCGATTAGTAACTCTTGAGTTGGTTTTGCTGTGGGATGGAATTTGTTTAATATGGTCGTGAATCTATGATTGAAATCTTTGACCCTTTTTTTTGGACTCACAGTGGTTGCGAACAATTCATCCATCAGGGCCCCCGTGGTAGTTTCTTCTGCAAACTTATCTAGAAAGTCTTTCTGGAAGTTAGTCCAGCTGGTTATCGATCCTACTGGCAAGTTGAAATACCACGCGGAAGATGAATTTTCAAACGTGTAGGGGAAGAGTCTGCAGACTATGTCTTCATGTTGAACGTTCATAAGTCTGATCGTGAGTATGAATTTCTTGATGTGATCTTCAAGTAATCCTGAAGTTTCGGGGTCGTACTTAGGAAGCAGTTTCTCCGGATGCTGGGGAAGATTATGTACTCGTCCAGGGACAGCCATGGCGTCTTCGACCAACCAGGGATGATTATTCTGAAGAAGGATTTCCCTTTCTTCCTCATGGTTATTATTATCCTCCATATCTTCAGAATCTGAGTCGAACTCTTCTTCTTCCGAAAAGTCATTTGGCTTGGAGACGTCGGCGACTGGCATTTCGGGTATCAGATCGAGAGGTTCTTGGATTTCGGTAATTGCAAAATCTATTAAGTCTTCTACATAGTGTACAGAAACTTTGTCGGGAGTGCTAACCATTGGTCTGCATTTTTGTTTTCTTCGAGGGAGTATGGGAGCCAAGGACAACACAACGATCTTTTGGGCGTAGGCTCTAGTGATTCTCCTGAATTGATTCATTTTCTCGTGAGGAAGGGCGTAAGGTATTTCAGGGTGAAAAGGTTCTTCCTCGGGCTAGGGTGAGTTATCCATTTCAGGAATACTCAATGTGTGTGGGATGTCTTGTGACGAACTACCCATGCATGTTGGCTGTTATGAATCTATAGGCTATTTGAAATGATAGATAAAATATATACTCAACCATTCATTCTCATGCCCTCCTTCTAGCACCAATTCTGTTTATGGGACCTAAATCCATTGATTCAATAGTAGGAACCAAACCGCCCACCAAGGCCCAATTAGAATCTGCAGCATTTAAAATGGAATGGTTCTCCAGATCTTGCGATTTGGCCAATTTATCGATGGGCTCCGACCAATTTATCGATGGGCTTTGTGTTTCTTTGTGAAGGCTCTTCCTTCAATTAGGACTATTTTCTTCTATATTTTCTCTTGGGTGGGGCTGATATGAGAGATGCAAGCCAACATAAGCCAAATTGACAATTAACAAGATTAAGTTTTAACTACTGGGGAAGAGGTTAAGCTTGGGATAACCCACTGCTCAACATGCACACAATTACTCTATACCACATGCCTAGTACTAATACATTAACCATGTGAGCATCCAATTACTGTATGAGAAACTAACTATTAGAAAGAAATCACATATGTAATAAGATAATGGCAAGAAAAATAATTCATCTACCATAACCATGTATCACATAATAACACAATGATTTATCTTCATCATTAAAGCAAAGAACATCAAAACATTGCACCAGATAACTTGACAACATAATTAATTTCTCTTACTCATTACTGCATCATTCATGAAACAGGGTAGGAAGTAGTTCTTCTCCAAGTCCAATCACATGCATCTGATGAAAATAGTTTGTCTTTGGTCCAGAAGGACTTCTCAATTCATAACAGTCTCAAAATAATTCTTAACAACCAAAAAAGAAAGAGTTCTTACAACAACCATTGACCCTTTTCTAATTGGCCGATGTCTTTATTTATAATATAGAGTTCTAACCGAAACTAACGGCTAATTGCAGTTTAAAAAAAACAAAAATTTCCACGTGGCGTTATCTTCTAACAATTTCTTTAACAATCGTCTTGAGATGCTTCTTGGAAAGGATGACTGCTCTCGTATTCAGTCCAGCTGACAAACAATTTTTCACAAGTTTGCACCCATGGAAATATGTGTCGTTCCATCGGGGCTGCATATATTCCCCTGATGTCTACTGCATGTGCTTGATACTTTATTAAACTAGAGTTCAACTATTGTAGCATGGTTTAGGCTCTGATCGGATGTTCGGCGAATTGTCGCACTTGCCCTGACTTTGCATTAGCTATTTTTGAGAACTCATTGGTCCATAGTGTATCTTGTTTGGCATGTAGGTTGACCACGTCGTTTATATTAATGAAATTATCAGGGGTGCTGAACTCGGGGAGCCCAACATCCTTAATTATTTTGTTAATTTTATCCCAGTGCTTATTACACCTGGTTCATTGTTCTTGGGTCTCTCGATGTGGGTCCCGAGACATCTTGGCCTAGTATTCGACTGATTGCTTCATGCGATTAAGACTACTTTTTCCTATCACTTGAATGCCATGTTTTTCCTTATCTCAGCCTTGATGGACTGCCTCAATGTACTCGAGTCTTTCTACCACTTGCTATGCCCTTTCATACCATCGCTCCATCTCCTTGCAAGTTACGAGTGCCTTGAGAGTGTCCTCCTAGAACTCAGCTATGTTTTCAGTTAACATGTGTCTCTCCTTCTTAAACTCATTGTAAACTCCTACGAACTCACCTTTCAGATACACAACGGTCTGCGTGGCGCCTTTGTAGTATTCAGGAAGATGGCACAAGTATTCGAGCTCCTTTAGGGCAGCATCTAGTTCCTTTTCATCTCTCCTGGCTCTATCCAAGGTGGCATCTGAGAGGGATTTTCCTACGTTGATCAGTTCAGACGTCCAGGCGTCTGCTGTGTTGGTAAAGTTCTCCTCTGTAGTAACTAGGATGGAGTGAGCTAACAAGATCCTTCTTTTCTTCGCAGTCCTTTGAACAATGGCCTTTCTCTTCTGATCGTAGGAGATCGTGTAGATATCTGCTACCTCATCTACTGGCTCTGGTATCCGCTGATCGCCCCATGTTAGTTTGTTTCCCAAACTACCAGTGGTATATATTTGTTCAAGATTGGACTCTCGAACTTCCTTGCTCTATCTTGTGGGTCCGATTCCTACTTGTCGCTCACCGGGGATTTGATTATTAGGTAGAATGGAGATGTCGGGTACAGACTCATTGATTACTTGCTCGTCGGCCATTGAGCCACTGATTTCCTTTTGTGGGGATCCTTTCTTTGTCTCCTCCGGTTCGGGCTGGTCATTCGGATTCACTTCGATTTCCATTTCATTGGGTCCTTTTGTGTCGAGGCCGCTTTCGACTTCTGTTTCTTTTTGAGAGACCTCCTTGTCTTGAAACTCGGGCTTAGGGGAAGAGGTTTTCTCAGGACCTCGTTCCTCTTGGACTCGCACCGGGGTGCCATGAGATGGCTCCAGACTCTCGTCATCGCTATATATATGTATAAGTTTGCTTAGGGGGTTAGGCGCTTGGGTTTCTATTGACACCCGACCTGTTTCTGGTAGAGTTGTCCCGCCTTCTGAGGAATGGATCGACGATGTTGTTGTTCCAATGTTGCCTAACCCGTTGGTGTTCCCAATATTTGTGGACTCGGGGCTGCTTGAATTTGTAAGGCTTCGTTCTTGGGTAACGGTTGGAAGCGCGGGTGTTATGATAAGATACAAATCATCTTGCATCCATTTCATTAGCAATTGGCTTTGTTGGTACAAAATTTCACCCATCCCCTGACTAGCTTGAACTTTAGGGGAATCCCTGATTTGTACTGGGGATTCTTGATAAATTGTTGCTGCCTTGATGTCTTCTTGGGGATTGCCCATTTCTCCACCCGATTCAGATGCTATAGTTCTTTCCCAGGTCCTGAGAATTTCTTGAGCTATCTGCTCCAAAGACGCCGCTTGATCTTCCCAACTCACACCTTTGAACCTGGTCGTCTGAGGATCAACCCGCCTTGATGCCACTTCATCCCAATCTTGAGCGTTTTCAGTGAAAATTTCATCTTCGAACCGATCATGGGCATAAGGCCAACATGATGATACCTGCGATGCGTGTTGTAGGACCAGGCCCTTGGGATCATGTTTACGAAATCGACCGGTGTTGAATTAGAATTCTAGTTGACTTAAACCTTCTTGCTTAGCATGCGTGGTATCCTTGACCATGTAGAAACCAATATGAAACCCATACGGAATTAAGGTCTGCTTCTTGTCCTTTACTAAAGTGGCATTGTATCCTTGTAGGATGGTATGGTAGAAAATTTCCCCTAACACTAATTGGTCGGGAACATATATGGGTAACAAATGGGGTGCCCTTGTGGCTTCGAAAACCTTGATGCAGGTTTCACGCTCGTCTAGATACCATTGACCCACTTTTGATATAATATTTTTCACTTCTGTTGTCAGCCTAGGGAACTCTTTCCTTAACAGTAGAAAATAAATGCATGCAATAAACTGATCACATATAAGAGCATAGGTTTTTTTGTATCTTTTTTCCCATAGGATGCTGAAGTATACATGGACTGGGAGCTCCGAGGAATGCCAATTCAAGTTCATTCCAGAGAAAGTGTTCCTGGAGCAGATGATGTCTAATAGATACGAGGCCATGTAGAAGTAGGGGGTTTCTCCTTCTTTCGACGTTTGGTCTTGTCTTATGCAGGTGCTTAGCTGCTTGGAGATGATGGAACCCCAATAGAAACCCGTGCCTAAGATAGCCATCGTATAAGTTAGGGGCATCCAAGCCTCTGAAAACCGAGAACAATCTTTCTCCCCATGCAACTTGTAGAGAAGAGCCATCAGGTATATGTATGGTTCCCTTAGATTAGCCGTCGGGTACTAGCTGACAGTCCGGTTCGTGAATTTTTTGTCTTCCCTCCACCATGACGCCATGATTTTGCTGGTATCGTGTGATGCATAAAAACTCAAAACGAAATTAGTGCTCAGATTTTCTTTTGACTCCCTGATCTTGTAGTAACTCTCAACCTATGATGGCAAGAAAACCCCGACGTATCCACCATTATCATCATTGATTAAACATTTATGTGTGTTGGTGTGGTCGATGAGCCAGTTTAGGAGCTCGATGCAAGGAAACACTGGAGTTCGGCTTGCCACCATGTGTAGATAATCCCTACGGATGTTTGGGAGGACATCATCGTCGATCTTCCTTGTATCTACATCGCACTGCGGAGTATACTCGAGGGGTTCTTCTTTCTTGATTTTCTTAAATACTTCTTCCCAGCGAGGGAAAGTTGTTTTGGCTCCAATGTTTGCCTCTATGTCTCCGAAGGCTGAAGGTTGGATGAAGGCCTTCTTGGAAGCTGTCTTAATGACAAGCACCGGTTTTGGGGCGAATTCTAATTATCTTGCAACTGCTAGGGAGGATCCCTCTCCCACTTCTGGTTCTTGAAGCTTTGGCGCTCTTGGTGATTTCTTGGTGGAAGGTTTCTTTGGAGGCATTGTCCCTGCAATTAAAACGACTTTTAAACGTGTATACAGAGCAACGTTGGGTTGTATCAGAAAGTTAAAATGGATTCCTTTGATTCGCGCACAGATTCAAAACTAATGCATGATCCGTAATCTTATCCACACTTTAAATGCATCGTACAAACAGATCCGTGGGTAAAACGTCTCATCATGTTGTATCTCCCCGATGTGGAGGTGGGGGATCGACTCTTTAAAATGTAAAATTAATGTGTATTTTATTTTGTAACTCTTCGATGTCGAGATCATGTCGTGTGTTGGCAATCGGTGATACCACTCTTCCCTTTGCGCGACGCTTACCTTTTCATTTTCCTGCCGAAGCCGAATGGGTCAGTATTTGGCGACACCTCTGCCAAAGTTCAATCGTAAAAAGAAAGACTGTCATCTGTTGATGCCGATGAAGATCGTTGTTCGGCTATCTTAAAATTCTCAAACGATTTTCAACTCCTTTATCATTTACCGATGCCAAACTCCTAAGCGTGTCGAGGAAAGCTTTAGTGTGCCAATTCCCTAAGTAGATTATTAAGGACCCTTTAATGATTAAGATGATTCTTTGCTGTATGTTCAGGCAAGCTTTAGAAAGTTCAAACATGAACATAAGAATAAGCGCAAGTATCAGTTTCATACTGAAGGCTAAACAAACATTGTAAGGATCAAGTGGTACCCAAAAGTAAAAAATGAACATAGACTTTTAGGGTGTGTTGAGTGCTCAACAGAAAGTAGGTTGTTCTTTCTCTTATTATTCTTTGAAATGATATATATTGGAATTGGAATTAGAATTGAATTGAGTATTGTAGGAAAAACTTGTTGTTGCTATGCATGTTGATCACTAGTTTTCCAAAGTGTAGATCAAGAATAATTGATTATGTTTAGTTGTATAAGCTTTGAAGGAAACCTTGTCATTTTGGTGGTTGTGTTTTGCTTATTATTGTTCATATAGAAAACAAGACAAAGGATATATATACTTGAGGATTTTATTTTTCTAATGTATTGATTTTTGGAGTGTATTTTTGAAGATTGACCAACATAACAAAGTTTAGTTGAATTTCTTGAGTTTGACTACGTGTAAATTTGAAGTTCTTTTGTGCCCCTTGTTGGAAATATGGGTGATATATAGAGACTTCATGCAGAGAAGGAGAGAATGTTGAAGTTTGTCTCTTAGGGATAAAGCATTGTTGAATCAAGTAAACTCGTTTCTCAACTTTGTCATGAAATTGGAAATATACGACCATTATGAGGTTGCAGTAGTAAAAGCCAAGTCTTACTGCAAATGACTTGCAGACCTCTAACTTGAAGAATTTTGATGAAGGCATTATGCATATTGTCAACTTGGAAAGAACTATCAAACATGTCTTTTAGGACTAAATGGAAGAATTTTGGGGGAAGACAAACCTGCTTGATGATTTCAATGAGGAATTTAAAAACATCATTCATGCATAAATTAATGGTTTGAAGGAGAAGATTAGTAGACTAGAGATAACCAATACCCATGTAGAGAACAAAGTTGCCTCCTTGCAAGCTTCTATTGTTTAGTTTCGTAAGGAAGTTTTTGTCCTTCAAATAGATAATATTTGATTATTTGATGATATCACAATTTAAAGAAATATTATGATGTTTTGTTGTTCCAGATGGTTGAGAATTATGAGATTATTTAGGAGTTGTAGGATTGCAACAAGGTCTTGATCTTGAAGTCAGTTGATTGCAGATTATTATGAAGAAGTCTAATATTGAAAATCCTAATGGTGTGCCTCATAGTACTTCTCCTATTGATACTTTTGATGATTTTGTTGTTATCCTTGATTGTAAGAAGGATAGTGTTGATGGCGTGGCTCCTTATCATTCCTCGTTGGATAGTACTGTTGAGATTTATCATAGGTATAAGAAACATACTATTGGATTGGATCTTGGTTATTGAATAGAATATGCTATATTGGAGTTGGACTTGGGAAGAGTGGATAGGGCACCATTGTTCCAACTATTCCTTAGCTGAGACCACTTAGAATGAGTCTTGGATATGATGGGATTTCATCGACTAACAAGAGTGGTTCTACATAAATTCTTGTAGGTGGATATCATCCGATTAGGTTACTAGAAGAGAAGTCAGTCGTCGACGGTTCTGATGAGATGACTGAGAATGTAGTCAATAATAATATGCCAATATTTGAAAATTTTATCGCAATGAAATTTTTGTTGAAGTGTGGTAATGTATTGAAATTTTGACTAAGCAGGAAGCTGAGCTTGCATCTTATCTTTAGCAAAAACATAATTTTTTTCCATATCGACATCCTCATCATAAGGACCAGAAGAATGTGGCTAGGAATTGGAATTATCAGAATGGTAGAAATTATTCTTATATGTATTTGCAGAAGAGGCACGAGATAAAATTTTGGACCAGTGCCAACTACCAAGGTTGATTGTGGTTGGATTGATGACTAGTCATGGTAGCATTTGAACATGTATTTGAGGACTTCTTATAGTTGTATACCATCAACTATACATCAATATGATTCTTCTCTTTCTTGGTTGTTGATCCATGGCTGTGGTCAACTGAGGTTTGACCAAAGGAATCATTCAACTGAGTTTCGATTGAAGATGTTATTTGACAATTGTATTATGTTTAGTTGTATAAGCTTTGAAGGAAACCTTGTCATTTTGGTGGTTGTGTTTTGCTTATTATTGTTCATATAGAAAACAAGACCAAGGATATATATACTTGAGGATTTTATTTTTCTAATGTATTGATTTTTGGAGTGTATTTTTGAAGATTGACCAACATAACAAAGGTTAGTTGAATTTATTGAGTTTGACTACATGTAAATTTGAAGTTCTTTTGTGCCCCTTGTTGGAAATATGGGTGATATATAGAGACTTCATGCAGAGAAGGAGAGAAGGTTGAAGTTTGTCTCTTAGGGATAAAGCATTTTTGAATCAAGTAAACTCGTTTCTCAACTTTGTCATGAAATTGGAAATATAAGACCATTAGGAGGTTGTAGTAGTAAAAGCCAAGTCCTACTGCAAATGACTTGCAGACCTCTAACTTGAAGAAGTTTGATGAAGGCATTATGCATATTTTCAACTTGGAAAGAACTATCAAACATGTCTTTTAGGACTAAATGGAAGAATTTGGTGGAAAGACAAACCTACTTGATGATTTCAATGAGGAATTTAAAAACATCATTCATGCATAAATTAATGGTTTGAAAGAGAAGATTAGTAGACTAGAGATAACCAATACCCATGTAGAGAACAAAGTTGCCTTCTTGCAAGCTTCTATTGATTAGTTTCATAAGGAAGTTTTTGTCCTTCAAATAGATAATATTTGATTATTTGATGATATCACAATTTAAAGAAATATTATGATGTTTTGTTGTTCCATATGGTTGAGAATTATGAGATTATTCAGGAGTTGTAGGATTGCAACAAGGTCTTGATCTTGAAGTCAGTTGATTGCAGATTATTATGAAGAAGTCTAATATTGAAAAGCCTAATGGTGCACCTCATAGTACTTCTTCTATTGATACTTTTGATGATTTTGTTGTTATCCTTGATTGTAAGAAGGATAGTGTTGATGGTGTGGCTCCTTCTCATTCCTCGTTGGATACTACTGTTGAGATTTATCCTAGATTTGAGAAACATACTATTGGATTGGGTCCTGGTTATTGAATAGAATAGGCTATATTGGAGTTGGACTTGGGAAGAGTGGATAGGGCACCATTGTTCCAACTATTCCTTAGCTGTGACCACTTAGAATGAGTCTTGGATATGATGGGATTTCATCGACTAACAAGAGTGGTTCTACATAAATTGTTGTTTTATTTGTTGTAGGTGGATATCATATGATTAGGTTACTAGAAGAGAAATCAGTCATCGACGGTTCTGATGAGATGACTAAGAATGTAGTCGATAATAATATGCTAATATTTGAAAATTTTATCGCAATGAAATTTTTGTTGAAGTGTGGTAATGTATTGAAATTTTGATTAAGCAGGAAGTTGAGCTTGCATCTTATCTTTAGCAAAAACATAATTGTTTTCCATATCGACATCCTCATCATAAGGACCAGAAGAATGTGGCTAGGAATTGGAATTATTGGAATGGTAGAAATTATTTTTATATGTATTTGCAGAAGAGGCACGAGATAAAATTTTGGACCAGTGCCAACTACCAAGGTTGATTGTGGTTGGATTGATGACTAGTCATGGTAGCATTTGAACATGTATTTGAGGACTTCTTATAGTTGTATACCATCAACTATACATCAATATGATTCTTCTCTTTCTTGGTTGTTGATCCATGGGTGTGGTCAACTGAGGTTTGACCAAAGGAATCATTCAACTGAGTTTCGATTGGAGATGTTATTTGACAATTGTATTATTTTATGGATTGTTGTATAGTTCCTCATTTGTGTTTGTCTATTTGTTTGGTTGACTAAGAATTGTTGTTTGGACCAATTGAACTAAGTTTGATTGAATTATTTATGGGTTGTTGGAATATGTAGATTGAGTACTGCTATGTGTCACAATGGGTACCTATTTGATGATTGCTTTGACAAAGATTGTTTTATGAACATAGACTGATTATTGTTGATACATTATTGTCTATTCAACTCATAGTCTAGGATTAGGTTGTCTTGTTTGTCTAGTTGACTCATCAATTAGGATTGTTGGATGACAATATGGAAAGTTTGTTTTTTTATTTGATCTTATTTTGCATATGCTTTAATTTATCAACATGGTAAATATATTGTTTTTCTAATTTTAGAGTAGATCGAGTGAAGGATATTCTTGGTGATAATTGTTTAGATTTTCCTTTGGGAAACATTGTTGTATCGTGCATTTATCAATGCGATGGTTATTTACAAGTTATTATTTGAAGGTGTTAGTGTTTTTTATTGTACCTATCTGCATTAGTTTTTCTTTCCTTTGGTTATCAACATCTATCATTCATATCCAATTAAAGGGGGGAGTTATGTACTTTATTTTTCCTCTGAGATGAGTTTACGAGGGGGTGTTGCAACCGATAGTTCTTGTCAAAATATGGAGTTGAACATTAGATGGAGTCAACCAACTAACTAAACATGGAGTTGACAATGTTCACTGATCATTTTTAAGATCCACTTTTTATGGACAATTATGGGTATGTGGTCATGTATGTGGAGGGTTTGGTCATCTATCCAAACATGTATATAGATGATCTCTTTGAGTGGTTTATGGATATTTTCTCATTGTGCTTAAGTGCTAATGGTGTCTATTGACACCATCACTACCCTTGGAATATTTGGTATTCACTTATGTTTTTTTTACCTATTCCAACAACAAATTTGAAAGTAACTTAGGATAGATAGAAAATATTTGCAGATAAGAACATAATTCATAGGGAATTTAAGGTTGAGGATCAAGTGATACTCAAGGTAAAACCAAAGAAGAATTCCTTGAAACTTGGCATTTGCGCCATGCTAGCACCCGAATATTGTAGGTTGTCATTTGGAATCCTAGATAGGATAGGATCAATTGCATATAGACTTACATTGCCCGCTAATATTAGTGTTCATAAAGTTTTTCATGTTTCGATGATAAATAAATATGTGCATGATATTAACCATGTAATTTATTGGGTATTGATTTAGATGGAATTCTAGGGAGAGTTATAGGAAGAGTTGCTATGCATCATACACATGAAAGTGAAATTTCTCTGGAATAGTTCCATCATCTAGTTAATTGTGTGATGGAAGCACTATGGACTAGATGAGGCTACATGGGAGATATATGATTTGATGATGGACGTATACCCATATTTGTTCTGATCCAAAGATTCCACAAAGGAAAATGTTATTCCAAGGGGAGGGGAATGTAATACCACAAGTTTGACCCCACATGAAGATCTAATTGAAACTTGGGAGCCTAGATATTGTAGGCCATTTTAAATCCTAGACATGATAGGACCAATTGCATATAAACTTGCATTGCTTACTAATATTATAGTTCATATTTTTTTTCGTGTTTCTATGCTAAAGAATACTTGCATGATCTAGCTAACCATGTAATTGATTAGGTATTGATTCACATGGAATTGAAGGGAGAGTTCTAGGTAGAGCTATTATGTATCCCAGATAAGAAAATGGTATTTCTCCAAAATAGAGCCATTTATAAGGTAAAGGTGTAGTGGAAGCACAATGGAACAAATGAGACTACATGGATCCTAAAGGATTCCATGTTGGAAGTATACCCATATTTGTTTTGATCCAAAGAGCACATTGAGGCTAGTTCTATTCCAATGGGAAGGGGATTGTAATACCACCATTTTGACCCCTAGGATATGCTTTATCATGTAAATAAATAATGTCGTTGTTATTTATTTTTCTAGTGTTTTAAGGCATGTGGGTTAAGTTGGAATAAACCATGATGTAAATGTATTATAGATATTTCTAATGTGGAGCTAAAGGACAAGGCCCACCTATATATTAATGATAACATGCATATGATAAATACTACTAGGAGCACAAACGGGCTATGTACCAAGTAGAGAGGAAGATAGTGGGTGGAAAATGAAACATAATCTCTCATGTCAAAGGTATCTATAATTTTTTCTCCATGGTTGTTGAATTAGTGGAGCACAAATCAAATATTCTTGTACTTGTCTTCAAGTGGGAATTTATGACAAAAATAATCCATGAATTTTCTCCCCATGATGGTCAAATTAGTGAAGTAATCCCAATATTTATCCACTTGTCTTGAAGCGTGCATATGTGACAAAAAAATCTATGGCCTATTTTTTATTAGAATTAGTGAAGCACTCCAAGCATTCCATTATTTGTATTTAAATATGAATGTTACCTTTTTTTATATGGAGACATGATTCCTTCATCTCTTGGATTTTTCCATCCTTACACTCTTTCACTATAAAAGGGAATTTCTTCCCTCATTTCGAAGTCCAAGTTCCTTAGTTATGCTTATGTTTTCTTTATGCTGTAGACATATTTCCATGTTCTTTCCCTATGCCAAATTTATGTCCATTTATTTTGTTTCAATGTCATATATTGCTAAGTTGACACAAAGTAACCTATAGTCTAACCATGTTGATTGGGAAAGAGCCCAACTCACTAGACTTGCTAATAATTTTCCTTGGCTATTATAACTTCAACAAATTTCACCACTATCCATTTAGTGTTTTTATCCCCTACACTACATCCTATGACCTTCATGCCTATTCCATTAGGTAAATGAATGAATTTACAACCCTTAGATCCGGAGAGGCTAAGAGGAAGGTGGGAAAGTGGCAGATTGAGTGTTGGCATGGGTATTAGAGGATTGATAATAGATGTATAGTTACGATGAGACTTTACAATACTATGGTAGGTTGAGGCTAAGGTCAAGATCTTGTATCAATATTCTCTCTTGTTTCTTCGAAGTTTGATCTAGGTGGATACTAGTTGCCACCCACCTGTTCCACAAATTCAGAATGGTTCCACATCTTGGCAATTTTTCTATGGTTTTTCGGGTCCCAAAATTTTGGGTTCGTTTTGAGGCCCTAAACAACATTTGTTTTACGTCCCCACACCTAATAGATATTCGAGGCATATATTGGGCCATTAGGAATGTGTATTTCTTAGCCAAACCTTTCCAATGGGATACCGGGCACCCCAAACGGAGATTGTATGCAAAAGTAATGCCCCTAGGAAGTCAATGCATCAACTAACCACATCGGGGCCCATAGACCTTTTGAAATTTCATCTTATAGGGTTAGGTTTTTGGATGTTTAAGGTTTTCTCATTAATGCTTTGTGTTAAAATTAATTTTCAGCCTATTTGTAATCAACTTCTCACGAATGAGCGTAGCCATCATATCTCTATCTTCATAGATAAGCTACCACCATTCTGACAAGCTTGTGTGCTTTGCATTATATAATATTTTGTATTTCGGACAATCATTAATAGAATCTGAGTTTAAATTTATTACTATGTTTCTTTCAATGTCTCTATGTGTTTCCTTATTATATATTTACCTTCATGTCATCTCAATATAATCCAGATCAGTGGTATCAAAGCAGTCTTCTCCTTGTCGTTTCTTTGTGCATGTCCCCGATGAGGTCAGGGTATAGAGAGTTGGGTCTCGGGTTAGTCTCTCTTGAGGAAAAATTCTCTCACCGACCCAAGAATCCTCCCATGGCAGAAGAAAATAGAGATGATGGGACAGGAGATCCTATCAAACTATTTCTCAAGGAAGCCCTCGCGCAACAAAGGAACAATATGATGGATAATTTCTCCTAGATCCTTCGATGGCTGCCAAAAACGATGGTGACACCTTCAACCAACAGTCACTTCAGTGGTGTGACACACTTCAAGGTACAATTTAAATTTGATATTCCTTTATTTGAAGTCCAGATAGATGTCGATGCTTTGGAAAATTGGTTAAGTCTGCTAGAGGGGCATTTCTCTGTCCAAAATTTTTCCACTAGTGAAAAGATCACCTTTGCGCTCCTTAATGCTCTTCCCCGTGTCAACAATTGGTGGGAAACTTACTGTGAGCAACATGTTGGAGATGAGTCTACAATTTCTGGGACAAAATCCACTTGGGCAGATTTTGTCGATGCCCTCAAGGAGAAATACTACATTGTTGGAAACTATGACGACTAGTACACAAGATGGGAAACTTTGCGTTAGGAGAGAGACCAAACAGTGTTGGAGTACACCAACATATTCCATACCTTATGTAAAAAGATGGCTATTAAAGACTCCAAGCGACACATGGCCCTAAAGTACTGCAATGGCCTACATAGGTACATCCAAACATATATGGAGTTCCTGGATATGTCCTCACTGGGAGATTCTTATTGATATGCTGTCAAGATCGAGCAAAAGTTTAAGAAAAAGAATAAGTGGGATTTTATCTCTACAAACCCATCGTCATAGAAGCATGGTAAAGGTATCCCTAACTTACAAAGCAAAGGATAGAGAAAGTATGTCCAGCCCTAGGAAAACCAATCCAAGCCACCAACAAAGAAGGGTAACGAGAAGTTGAAGAAGGACATTGGAAAGTGGTGTGAGTTCCACAAAATCCCTTGGCACAACATTGATGAATGTTTCTCCAAGAGGTCATTGTTAGCTGAGAAGAGATCCTCAGAGTCAAATGTCGACTTAGACTCTAATTTAGAACTGAATAAGGGACAATGAATCATTGAGGAAGAACCCAGTGTCACCGTCACTACAACAAAATTATAGCCAGAGGAACTAGAGGAACCTGAAGAAGGGGAGCACCTCTTCCACTCATAGATGTGGGTGAATGGAACCCCCCTTCATTTCATTGTTGATGGTGGTAGCCATAATAACCTAATCTCAATAAAGTTTGTCAAGAGGTTGAACCTAACAATGATGTCGCATCCTCAACCATACACCATTGGTTGGATCAACCAAGGACAAGACATCCGTGTTATCCAGTAATGTCTCCTTCACTACACAATCAAATCCTTCAAAGATGAGGTATTATGTGATGTTTCCCCCCTTGAAGTTTGTGATTTTATTTTAGGTCAACCATATATGTAGAAGTGTCATGTTGTTTATGAATCTAGGCCCCGTAGTGTCATTATTACTTTGGGAGGTCAACTTGACAGGGTATTGGAGGTATTCCCAACTACTTCGGTCTCTTTGATCTCCACGAGGTAGTGTCGAAAGGTAGTTTCTCAGACCGAGAGATTTGTCCTCTTAATGGTCTGGTCAGAAGGTGAATGAAAGATCACTGCAATTGCCAAAACCTTTGCACGAGGTCTCTCTACACAACAATAATAGGTGGAAAAGATAGTAGAAGAGTACAAAGACATATTTGCCTCACTTACTGGGGTGCCTTTTCATTGTCAGGTAAAGCACTCAATCGATTTGACACTTGATGTTCCTCTGTCTAACGACCTTGTATACATGCATTGTGTTATAGAGAATGAAGAAATCAAATTCCAAATACAAAAAATAATTTTGAAGGGCCACATCAGACCAAGCTCCTCACCTTGCGGTAACCCAATTTTTTTGGTATAGAAGAAGGACAAGACACGACAAATTTGAATTGATTATAGAGCCCTAAAAAAGATCATAATAAAAAACGGGTACCCCATACCCAAGATTGATGATATTCTCGATCAACTCAAGGGAGCTAAATTTTTCAGTAAGATTGATCTGAAGTCAGGATATCACCAGGTGTCAATTGAGCAAACTGATGTATGGAAGACAACCTTCAAGTCTAAAAAAGGTCTCTTTGAGTGGTAGTTCATGCATTTCATCTTGAATAATGCCCCGACACATTCATGCAAATGATGGATGATATATTACAACCATTCACAAATTCCTTTGTGGTCGTATATTTGGATGACATCCTCATCTTTAGAAAAACCTAGGAGGAACATTTGAAGAACATTCAACATGTCTTTGGAACCTTGCAAAAACACCAGTTATATGCCAATTTGGAGAAGTATTCCTTCGACATAAATAGAATCCAATATTTGGGATACATCGTGGATGATCAGGGTGTGCATGTGGATCCAACCAAGATCCAATTCATCCACGATTGATCGACCTGAAAGACACTGATTGAGCTCTGTAACTTCTTGAGCCTCACCAACTTCTATTCCAGGTTTGTGTTGGGTTCTCTTATATCACTTGGGCCCTAAGCCAAGTGACCAAGGTTGGAGTGAAGGAAAATTTTGTTTGGGCTATGCCCCAACATAAAGCATTCAAGGATTTTAAATTCCGCCTCTGTTCAAAACCAACCCTTATTCTGCCAGACCTGCAACAACCATTTGAGATTGAGATAGATGCTTTAGATTATGCTATCAATGTAGTCCTCACTTAGCATTGGCATCTGATGGCCTATCACAATGAAACTCTATATGATGTTGTTCGAAGATACCCCACTGACGACAAAGACATGTATTCCATTGTGTAGATGTGTCGAGAGTGGAAGCATTAAATTTTAGGGAAGGAAATGATAATCCACATTGATCAAATGCCACTGCAATTTACACATGCACAAGAAAAGTTACAGAATGACCGCCATCAGAAGTGGTACACATACCTGCAATAGTTCCACTTGAACATCAAGTACAAGTAGGACAACACCAACCTTGTCACAGACTATCTCAGTCGACCCCTGGTTATGGATCTGACCACAATTCTTAACTCTTATAGGCATGATATGTCCGAGTAGCCACAATTATACAATAACGACTCTGACTTTGTTGTTTCCTATTAGATATCGAGTGCAGGAAAACCAGATCCAAAGTTTCATATTTAGGATGGAATGCTATGCTATCTAAACCATCTTTGCGTTCCTTCAAGTGAGCATGCTAATATTATTTGGGAAGCTCATTATAGTCGGGCGATAGTACACTTTGGTGTGGACAAAATAATGGCAGTACTGCAAAAGAATTTTGATTGGTCAAAGCTTAGACAAGATGTCCAAAAGTACATCAGATCCTGTGATGCTTGCACCATTTCCAAAACTGCCATCAAGAAACCGAGGCTATACAACCCTCGTCCTACTTCATATATGCCTTGGGAGTCCATCTCCATGGATTATATGTCTGGTTTGCCTTCAACCAAGCATGTGAATGATTGTGCCTTCATGGTCATTAATTGATTCTCTAAGATGTAAGTTTTGACACCCTGCAAGAAGAGCATTGTAGTCGGGGCCACTGCTAAGATCTTCTTTGAATGTATTTGGGTTCATTTTGGGCTCCCACATACCATTTTTTTATATTGAGACAACAGGTTCTTGATTACTTTTTGGTCCAACCTATGGTCGATGTTGGACATCAAGTTGAACAAATCGATTGCCTTCCACCCACACGTTGATGGAAAAACATAGATAGTTAACATGATGATTTTCCATATCCTGAGGATGTAAAATTCCAAACATCCATGCACATGGGATGAGAGACTTCCTTATGTTCAATATAGCTACAACAAATATCTCCACAAATATATTGGCCAGAACCCTTTTCAGGTGTTCTTGGGGTTCCAACCATTGGCCCCCATTGACATATCTCTACCCATTGTAGTTGAATAGGAAGATTCCTCCCATTCTCAAACCGAGGCTAATTGAGAAGCCAATTTTTCCGAGCAAATCCAATACATTCAACAACATGTTTATGACATTTTTCATAAATCCAACACTAAGTACAAGCAACACCATGATCAACATTGGGTACCAAAAAAGTTTCAGGTGGGGGATAAGGTATGGTTACATTTGCAGAAAGAGTGCCTCATAAGAACCCATCAGATGCTCCACCCACTCAGATATGGGCCTTACACCATCACCAAGTATATGGGTGAGAATGATTTTGAATTGAGTATTTCCCCTTTCCTCAACTTGGACTCGACATTTAATGTGGAATTGCTTCGACCATATTTTCCATCTCTCCTGGACACTTCGAACACAACCGAGCACTTGGCCCTTACAAAACGCAATCATGACTGCATTGAATAGGAAACATTTGATCGAATCATGGAGACCAAGATGAATGGCATATGCTAGTATAACATCCAACTCTATCAGGTCATCAAAGCATGACAGTTTCTTCACAAGGGCAGGTGGCTCACCAGGAGTCAAATTCAACAGAAGTTTCCCCATATGATGGATTAACTTGAAGCAATGGGGACCATAGATTCATAAGAGGGGATGAATGATCCAGGTGGATACTAGTTACTCACTTGTTTCTCCGCATCATAGCAAATTTTCTATGATTTTTCAGGTCCCAAACTTTTGGGGTCGTTTTGAGGCCCTAAATGACATTTTTTTGATGTGGCAGTGCCCAATAGATATTGGAGGCATATATTTGGTTGTTCATAATGTGTATTTCTCATCTAGACCTTTCCAACAGGATACCGAGCACCCCAAACGAATATCATATGCAAACGTAATGCCCCCAGCAAGTTGATGTATCAACTAAACACATCGGGGCCCACAAACCTTTTGAAATTTCATCTTCTAGGGTTATATTTTTGGATGTTTAGGGTTTTCTCATTGATTCTTTATATTAAAATTCCTTTTTGACCTATTTGTAATCAAATTCTTGTGAATGATCATAATTGTCACATATTATCTTCATAGATAAGTGACCACCATTTTGGCAAGCTTGCATGCTTTTCATTTTGCATTCTTTTGTATTTCAGGCAGTCATTAATATAATATAAATTTAATTGTATTGTTGTGTTTCTTGCAATATCTCTGCGTGTTTACATTTTATATATTTACCTTCATGTCATTCTCAATATAATCTAGATCATAGTTTGACTTGGGGGTGGTATCTCTAGCAAATATCTACAAATGGGTGGTGAATATCTCTTATACAATTTGTTTCCATGTGTACTACATATTTTTACAGTAAAATACCTTCACCTTCTTCAACATGATGTATAAATGGTATATTTTAAATTTGTTTGTGGATTGCTGTAACTTTGTATTGGTACATAGAAAAGAGTATTCTTAAAGTAAACAAAAATCATTGTTGCGTATTGTTGTATGAACTTTGTTCAAGACTATTGGAAACCCCAATTGAGTTGTAGTTAAAAATTTGGATGTAGATAAATGCATTGCAATCAATTTCTCAAAGTACTAAAATAGGGTGTCTTTATTGATTAACATAACATGTCCTTGATATTCCAACCTAGCATTTCTATCTTAGATGTTAGCACCTAATTTGTAGTGATAAAATTTTCTACCTTATCCAAATTCATATTGGGTCAGTAAGGTTTGTTTGAGTCAAATTGTTTTTGGTTTGGTCTAGTTTATTGTCAATAATACAAAAGTATGCAATGAGTCTTAAGAAGTGTCTTCCACGAGTCACAATCAGGTAAAAAATTTAGTTCGTTCTATGAAAATCTTGGCTTCCTAGCATCAAAGTTACTGGGTCAAATATCATTACATTTATTGAATTTTTGAACATTCGGTAGTGAATTGTCACTACCAAAAGTTATACATTAGGGATTAAAGGGTAATCAAAGGTTATAGTTATGCTGAATAAGTCATGCAAATATTGTTTGGTGAGTCATTTTAAGAAGTGATCATACGATGGTACATCCCAATATTGATAGTTATATCCTCCAACAAATCGTAATCAATCTTTGTCATGTCAATTTCAAAATTCATTAGCCACACCGCCCAATCATTGTAATGATTGTGCATGACTATGATGTATATTGGTTTAATTTTCTAAAATGATGAATTTTTGGTGTCGGTTTCTTACCTAAATTGTAATTTTATTCACTATTTACTTCTAATAATCGGCTTAGCGAGTTAGAAAGATAAAATTCTCATCTTGTAGGTGTTGAGATTTGGGTACCTTGGAAAGTGGTCCCCTTGTGTTTGTGAGTCTCTAAACACAAAGGGGGAGACTATTACCCTTGTTACTTCACTTTATGTTCTAATTTCACATTGACTTAGGAGATTTAAGTCAAAAGTGAAATATGTCATTTAAGGAAAAAGTGATATTTAATTCACTTTGTGGGTGAGTTAAAGGACATGAGGAAAACTAAGGAAACTTGGGAAAGTGGGTTTTCTAAGTGATATTTTTGGATTAAATCTCACCCATTGATTATAAATGGATAGATTGGATCTAGGGCATTGATATTTTAGGGTTTGGACAAAGAGAGGCTAAAGGAGAGAAAAGGGTAAGGATGTGATTCATTCTTCACTTGAGAGATTTGAGAGGAGAGGAGGACAAGAGAAACTCTTGGGCACATTTATTGAGGAGAGGAGGGTGCATGAGGTAAAGGGTTTGAGGAGAATATTTTCTTGGGTTCTATCTTGCATGGAGGGTTATTCATGGAGGCTTGGGAACTAGCTTGGAGCTAGCCACATTCTAGAGGAGGAGGGGCACACATGCTAGTGAGGAGGCACATCTTAGGAGATATGGAACATATAGATTGGGAGCGGTTCCCAACTCTTGGAGGAGACTCATTCACCATGAAGAGGTGCACTCTATAGGAGTAGAGGGTGGAAGGGTGAAGGAGAGAACACACATTTGTGGTGTTTTTGATAGAGGAGGGGTGCACTTGCGCATAGTGCACACCAAGCCAAGGAGGGAAGCACTCTTGTGTAGAGGTTGAAATACCAAGGGAAAAGGCAAAGACAAAGGAAAAGGGCAAGGTTCAAGCAAAATAAAGGCAAAGGAAATCACAAGGAAAGAGGGCCAAGGGATTAGCAAGGGAAGAAAGGTGCACCAAGGCAAAGGGCACCTTACTTCAATGGGATAACATACACATATTCAAGGGACTCCAAAGCATCCAAGTGTGGTTTTTAATGTACTAGGTTCACTTGTATATGTTTTCCTTGTTGTAAATTTTTCTTTGAGACCTTCTATATACATCTATCTCCAAACTGGTTTTCTCGAGGGGGGTTTTATCCAGGGTCATGTTGTTGATTAAGGTTGGTTGTCATTGATGTCAACCCTTGAAGAAAGCCCCGTAACACAAAGGTTTAGGTAATGGACCCAATATTGTTTGATGTAAATATGACTCATTTTTGTTTTGTCATGGTTGATAAGAAGTAAATATGGATGAACTCCAAAGTGGTCCCCTTATGGTGAAAGCCCTCACGGGAAGACGCTTTGTGGAGTCAGAGAACCCATGCTTAATTGTGGAATAATGAGATGAAGGAAATTGAATTTGTCAGGGAAAATATCCTAGATGGATAGTGCTTGTCATGTCATTTCCGGTGGTATGTGGAACATCACATAATTCCTCACGGTTAGAGAGTTATGGCCATGAGAAGTTGGAGACCCCAGGTTTGGGTAATGGACCCAA
>ML808210.1:91229-101748 GCA_009831015.1 Picea engelmannii | reverse complement strand
TGAATGTAATTCTTCAAGACATATAAGAAAAAACATTCCATGGTTTTCTCCCGATTTGGGTTTCCACGTAAAACACTGGTGTACTGTGTATGTGTGTGATTGTTTATTTCTTACTTCTCATTATTGGATAATAATTCTACATTTGAATAAAAAGGATTATAATTACGCTATTACTGATTCACCCCCCCTCTCAGTAATCCAACACATGTTGACCAAAAATACTTGGTCCATTTTCATGCATGCTTAGTTGTTTAGATCATAATTTAATAGTTGTAAAGATATATAGGAGTGTTATTTGTTTTTAGTATATTTCATGTGCTAACCACCGGTTACGAAAACACTTGCAAGGGCACCTCAAAAGAGCACTTAACCATCAAATTATGAGAAGAAAAGTACTTGATTGTTTTATGTCTTAAAAAAACAACAAATGATAGTTTTGGAGACTAAACTTAGATCCCAAAAAGAGGTCAAAGAAAGACCTATAGGGAAGCCTCATGGTACCTTAATTTTATTCATGGTATCAGAGCCTTGGCGACAGAGAATTGCTGATTTTTGGAGCATTCAATGGGCAATTTTGTGGGACTTTTTTGGACATTTGTGGACAACCTCTTATCACACATGTGGTGACAAGAGTGAGGATGAGTTAGAAAACCTATTTTCACACCTATTTTGATAGGAGTGAGGTTGTATTTGGACAACCTCTTTTCACACCTGTGTTGACAGGAGTGAGGATGTACTCTTGTGCAGTTTGATCAGATTCAATGTGAGTTTCAGTGGACAACCATGTCTGTGTCTCAGATGAGGGTAGAGGATAGGATAGATGAAGCTAGAAAATGGTCCCCTTGGAATACCGTGATCATATTCATCTTGGAGGATCTTGAATTATGGGATATAGTTCAAGATCCTGTGGTGATTCCTCCTGCACTTGCTCCATCTCGATTGTTGGATGCAAATTTATGGAAGAATAACACCAAGGTGAAGAGGACTATTTGTGATATGGTGAGGGACCAAATCATACCCCATTTGATTGGGAAAGAATGTTCCTTTGAGATATGGGCCTCATTGTGTAAACTTCACTAGAGTCCCAATTAGAGCTAGAATATGGTTCTGCAGGACAAACTTAGGAGCATTTAGATGCTCGATTCAAAGTTGATTACATCATACCTTGGCATATTTACACAGATTCGAGATGAGTTGGATGTAGTAGGGGAGATAGATATGTGGACATCCCTGTGGCTAAGAACAGATGGATGTGCCTCTAGTGGATAAGAACTAGTGGGTGTATGATATCCTTTGCTATATTGTACAAGATTCAGACTTACATGTAACCCTATTTGTGATGTAAAGGGTATAGGTTGGCCCCACCTTAAAGTGAAAGACAATTAATGTAAAAGATAATTAATATGGTAATTATTAATTATATTATAAGTTATTGAGGTCGGCCACATTGTTCCAATAGACACTACTGTTGACATGTTCAGTCTAATATAAATAAAAGTAAATTGAATCATATCACAAGTGTGAGTTTGGAAATTTCATCAAGTACTTACTTCTTGGGAAAAGTGCGCACCTCTCTTGGGCACTAGTTTTATAGGTTTTGTGAGAACCCTTTTGTGTGATAGTTATTTATGGTGACAGAGGTATTTCTCTTGAAGAATATAGCAAAATATTTGTTGGGTTTTCTTCCCTTGTTGAGAAGGGTTTCCCAGGATACTTCTTGTGTACTTGTGCATGGTGTTTCTTCTTGTGATCTTGGTTACTGCAACAAATTGTTTATGGTTTAAGTAAAATGCTAAAAATGGAATGAAATTCATGCTTAAGCCTATATTATTGAAAAATAAACATGGTAAAAGAGAATAGGTCTTGAAGAACCCATTGCATAACAAAATTTTGGTCATCCTCTCTCTTTTGCAAAACTGTACGACCCTCCTAGGGTTTCCAGAAAATCCGTATGACCTACCTTTCTGAGGAGTTTCAGCACTTGTCACTTGGACGTTGGCGCTAAAAAGTGTATGGGAGTGTATGATCTCCTACAACGCACCTCCAACAAGCTTCAGATTTCATTTTTGAGCATTTTGACTTTTTGACCCTAGGGTTTCTAGGGTTTCACTAATTTCTACAGAAATTTCAGAATTAGGGTTTCTGCAACTCATTGAAGGATCTCTTAAGCTCACCAGTATTCTCCTATATTTCAAAGGATTATTGTTGGCATTCATAAGTCCAAAAAAACCTAAAAGTGCTAGCCTAGCCTAGCCGTTAGGTTTTCTAGCCCATTTGACAAGGGTTTGTGAAGAATCTAAAATTATGATGAACATAATCATGATGGAAGACAAGCTTGATAGATCAAGAAAACTCATTTCCTGGAAGCCAAGACTTCAAAGAGATGAAGACATCAACATCTCAACATTCTCAGGTATGGTCCCTACCAATGATAATACTTGGTTAATTGACAGTGGTGCCTCCAGGCAAATGACCGATTTTAGAGATCACCTAACAAATTTTGTTGAGAAAGAGACACATCTACATGTTGTCCTTGGAGATGATGCCATATATAATGTGAAGGGGGTTGGAACTTCTACCTTACAACTAGATTCAAATATGCATCTTCAATTAAGAGAAGTACTATATGTACCTGAATAAAGAGGAACCTCGTCTCCATTTCTGCCTTGGAAGACAAAAGCTACAAGGTTACCTTTTTAGAAGGAAGAGTTCTTGCATGGCACAAAGACTCACATATAAATTCGGCCAAGGTAATTGGTGCTCGAGAAAATAGATTGTACAAATTAGCCATTAGACCAGTCTAGGCCCTACTACATGACACTATCAACTTGAGTGATCTATGGCATAGAAGACTTGCTCACATTAATTATAGAGCTCTCCCAACTCTAGGGAAGATGGTAACAGGTCTTCCAGAGATACAAATTCAACATAAAGGTGTTTGCAAAGGTTGTGCTCTTGGAAAGAATGTTAAAGGATCCTTCTTGAGTAGTGACAATAGATCCAAGGAAATCTTGGACTTGATTCATTCATATGTGTGTGGGACAATGAATGTTGCATCTCTGAATGAGTACTTTTACTATGTACTCTTCATAGATGATCACTCTCAGAAAACTTGGATTTACTTCCTGAATAACAAGGATGGATTCCTTGCAAAATTTCAAGAATTCAAAGCTCAAGTTGAAAACCTGACCGGAAGAAAGATCAAGGTACTAATATTAGATAATGGAGGAGAATAAGATTTCAAAATTTTCTGTATTGAAGCAGGGATCAAGAGGGAGTTCATAATCCCTTACAATCCTCAACAAAATGGGGTTGCAGAGAGGAAAAATAGAACTATCATCAAGGCAACCAAAGCGATGATACATGATCAGAGTCTATCTATGACTCTATGGGAAGAAGCATGCATGACAACAATGTATGTTCAAAATAGGAGTCCTCATTTGATCTTGAATAAAATTACTCTAGAAGAATCCTTCACTGAAGTGAATACTGAGATTGGACACTACATAATATTTGGGTGTCCAGTATATTTTCATGTACCCAAAGAGAAGATAATGAAGCTAGACCCTTCAGGGAGAAAGGGCACATTTGTAGGATAAAATGAATCCTCAAAGGCATATCAGATCTACATCCCTGGTCAAAGATAGATTTAAATAAGCAGAGATGTTACTTTTGAAGAATAGATAGCCTTCCAAAGATCCAGAGAATCTCAGATGGAAATTTATAGTGAGACAATACCTTCTCCCCCTTCAACAATTCAGAGGGAGACAAACATTATTCCAGTTGATCTAGTTGCTCTAGTTGATCCAGTTGTTCCAGCTGATCCAGTTGCTCCAATTGACATGCCCAGAGATATTACAATAGGACATAAAAGGCCTACTTGGGACCGAAAAACTCAACAGGAAGCAGAGGGACATACAACCCCTCAAGGGACAACTAGAGAGAGCAAGAGACCAAAGAGATTCTCAAGCTACCTTTCAGCCATGAGTCACATCATTGATTCCGAGCCTTCTTGTCATGGAGAAGCTTTAGGTGAACAGGTATGGCAAGATGCCATGATAGAAGAATATTAGTCTATATTGAAAAATGATGTATGGGATATTGTTCTGAGACCAGAGGGAAAGTTTGTAGTGAATTCCAAATGGATTTATAAAATAAAGCATGCAGCTGATGGAAGCATCGAGAAATACAAAGCGATATTTGTAGCCAGAGGGTTCTCGCAAGTAGAGGGAGTTGACTATGATGAGAAATTTTCTCCAGTATCCCGATACACTTCCATCCATTCTATCATTTCACTAGTTGCTTCCATGGGTTGGAAGCTACATCAGATGGATGTAAAGACAACCTTTCTCAATGGTGAAATTGAGGAAGAATTTTATATCGAGAAGCCATAAGGATTCATTATACACAACAAAAATATCATGAAAGAAAGCACCACGTGCTTGGTACGAGAAAATGGATGGATTCCTGATGAGTTTGGGCTTCAGCAAGACTGTTGCGGATACAAACCTATATTATCACATTAAAGGAAATGAGTTCTTGATCTTGGTATTATATGTGGATGGCCTTTTCCTCACCAGTTTAGAGAGACTCATGGCTGAATGAAAACAAGCCTTGACAACTAAATTTGAGATGAAGGATTTAGGCTTGATGCATTACTTCTTGGGACTAGAAGTATGACAAAGGACAAATGAGATTTTCCTAAGTCAAGGAAAATATACTGTGGAGATATTGAAAAAGTTCGATATGACAGAATGAAAATCCATGCCTACACCAATGGTGATGGATCTAAAGAAGATGAGTGATGCCGATTCAGGAGAGATTGATCCACACTTGTACATACAATTGATTGGATCATCGATGTATCTGGTTAACACCATACCCGATATATGCTATGCAGTGAATGTGCTTATCCAGTTCATGACCCAACCAAGATAGACTCACTAGATAACAAAAAAACATGTATTGAGATACCTATGAGGCATAGTTGGTTATGGCCTAAGATACGCCTCCAGTGTAGATTTGAGCCTATAGGGATATGGCGATACAGATTGGGCAAGGAGCGCAGTGGACCAGAAGAGAACCTACAGTTGTTGCTTTACTTTAGGGTCTTCCATGTTTCCTGGTGTAGCAGGAAACATAGCTCTGTGGAATTGAGTACCGTAGAGGTAGAGTACATTGCATTGAGTGTGGCATTCCACGAAGAAGTGTGGATTCACAAAATTATGAATGATTTATTCAATCATGAGATGGATCCTACTACTATTCATTGTGATAACCAGAGCTGTGTGAATCTCTCTGAGAACCCTGTGTTTCATGATAGATCGAAACACATCGAGATAAAATATCATTATATTAGAGACATGGTGCAGAGGAAGACAATACACATGTAGTACCTTCCTACCCTTGAGCAGATCTCAAATAGCTTCACCAAACCGCTTTCCAAGATGAAGTTTGAGTACTTCCGTGAGAGACTTCACCTGGTGGAGAATGCCTCCCTAGCCGAGAGGGAGTGTTTATGATTACAGCTACATGATACATCCTCCAAGACAAAGACTGAGTGAGTCGACCTGAGAGAGATCCCATGAGTTGGGTGTGCCCATGAGATGGGTGTGTTGTTCCTCTCTGAGACAGAGATGGTACGTTGTGTCCCTGTGTGAGGTGGTGAATCCCATGAGTTGGGTGTGTGGTTCCTCTCTAAGACGAATATGGAATGTTGTGTGCCCTTGTGTAGGGAAGCCCATGATATGGGTATGTGGTTCCTCTTTGAGACAAATATGGAATGTTGTGTGCCCCTGTGTGGGGAAGCCCATGAGTTGGGTGTATCATTCTGAGATAGAGATGAAATGATGTATTGGCCTCCTCTTTGCAGAGAGTCAAGATGATGTGATACTCCAGATGATTGTCCTATGTAACGTAGTGAGAAAGAGATCTGTTGAGTTGGACATGCCTGTGGCTGAGCATAGGTGAATGTGATCCTAGTGGTTGAGCACTAGTGAGTGTGGTTCTCCTGTGGGACACAATGAGATAGAGATGTGGACATCCCTGCGGTTGAGAACATATGGATGTGACCCTAGTGGTTGAGCACTAGTGGGTGTATGAGATCCCTTGCTATATTGTATAAGAGTCAGACGTACCTGTAACCCTATTTGTGATGTAAAGGGTACAAGTCGGCCCCACCATAAAGTGAAAGATAATTAATGTAAAAGATAATTAATATGGTAATTATTAATTATATTATAAGTTATTGAGGTCATCCCCATTGTTCCAATAGACACTACTGTTGATAGGTTTAATCTAATATAAATAAAGGTAAATTCCCCATTGAGGAATCATATCACAAGTGTGAGTTTGGAAATTTCAGCAAGTACTTACTTCTTGGGAAAAGTGCGCACCTCTCTTGGGCGCTAGTTTTCTAGGGTTTGTGAGCACCCTTTTGTGTTCTAGTTATTTATGGTGGTGTAGGTATTTCTCTTGAAGAATATAACAAAGTATTGGCTGGGTTTTCTTCCCTTGTTGAGAAGGGTTTCTTAGGATACTTCTTGTGTACTTGTGCATGGTGTTTCTTCTTGTGATCTTGGTTGCTGCAACAAGTTGTTTATGGTTTAAGTAAAATGCTAAAAATGGAATGAACTTCATGCTTAAGCCTAGATTATTGAAAAATAAACACCAGAGAGGCTTGGGCCTCACTTGGCTATGGAGACAAGCAGATCAGGTTCAGGTTCCACTTCAGGTGGGAGTCACTTGGTGAGAGACAAAGTTGAGGATCTTGGTGAGTTACCAAGGTCCAAATACTCATGGTGAGATGCCAAGAGGTGAGACTCTTGGTGAGATTCCAAAAGACAGACTCTTTGTGAGATTCCTAGAGATGTGACTCTTGGTGAGATGCCAAGAGTAGAGACTGTTGGTGAGATGCCAGGAGGTAGAAATCCTTGGTGAGATACCAAGGTTTATATGTTTGTTGTGATGCCAAGATCTAGGTGATATTGGATAGGTGGAGATGCACTTCCATCTATAGATCAGGAAGGGCAAGCATATCTATGTCAGAGACCACATGTGATGGTCAAGGTACAACCATACTCACCGAGTATTTTCCAGCAGGAAACCATGTCCACTGCATGGATGAGATTGGGGGTGAATGAAACTTTCCTCGGTAAGAGGGAGTGTTGAGATTTGGGTATTTTGGAAAGTGGCACCCTTGTGTTTGTGAGTCTCTAAACACAAAGGGGGAGTCTGTTACCCTTATTACTTTACTTTATGTTCTAATTTCACGTTGACTTAGGAGATTTAAGTCAAAAGTGAAATATGTCATTTAAGAAAAAAATGACATTTAATTCACTTTGTGGGTGAGTTAAAGAACATGAGGCAAACTAAGGAAACTTGGGAAAGTGGGTTTTCTAAGTGATATTTTTGGATTAAATCTCACCCATTGATTAGACATGGCTAGATTGGATCTAGACCATTGATATTTTAGGGTTCTTCCAAAGAGAGGTTAAAGGAAGGAAAAGGGTAAGGATGAGATTCATTCTTCACTTGAGAGATTTAAGAGGAGAGGAGGAGAAGAGAAGCCCTTGGGTGCATTTCTTGAGGAGAGGAGGGCGCATGAGGTCAAGGGTTTGAGGAGAAGCTTTGCTTGGGTGCTAGCTTGAATGGAGGGTTATTCATGGGGGCTTGGGCACTAGCTTGGAGCTAGGTGCATTCTATAGGAGGAGGGGCACACATGCTAGTGAGGAGGCACATCTTAGGTAAGAGGGTGCATATAGCTTGGGAGAGGTCCCCAAATCTTGGAGGAGATTTATTCACCATGGAGAGGTGCACTCTAGAGGAGTAGATGGAATAAGGGTGAAGGAGAACAAACACATTTTTGGTGTTTTTGCTAGAGGAGGGGTGCACTTGAGCATAGTGTACACCAAGCCAAGAAGGGATGCAATATCGTGTAGAGGGTGCAAGAGCAAGGGAAAAGGTAAAGGGAAAGGTTCAAGAAAAGGAAAAGGCAAAGGCAAACACAAAGAAATAGGGCCAAGAGATTAGCAAGGGAAGAAGGGCGCACCGAAGCAAAGGGTGCCTTAATTCGAAGGGCTAGCATGCACATATTCAAGGGACTCCAAAGCATCCAAGTGTTTTTGCTATTGTACTAGGTTCTCTTGTATTTGTTTTCCTTGTTGTAAATTTTTCTTTGAGACCTTCTATATACATCTATCTCCAAACTAGTTTTCCCCAGGGGGTTTTATCTAGGGTCATGTTGACCAAAAATACATGTGTCCATTTTAATGTTACTTAGTTGTTTATATCAACATTTAAGAGTTGTAAAGATCTATATGAGTGTTATTTGTTTTGAGTATATTACATGTTCTAACCACCGGTTATGAAAACACTAGCAAGGGCACCTCAAAAGAGCACTTAACCATCAAATTATGAGAAGAAAGTACTTGACTATTTTCTGTCCTAAAATAGCAACAAAGGGTAGTTTTGGAGACTAAAATTAGATCCCAACAAGAGGTCAAAGACATACCTATTCTGAAGCCTCATAGTACCTCAATTTTCTTCATGGTATCAGAGCCTTGGTGGCAAAGACTTACAGATTTTTAGAGCATTCAATGGGAAATATTTTGGGTCTGTTTTGGAAATTTGTGGACAATCTCTTATCACACCTGTGGTGATAGGAGTGAGGCTAAGTTGAACAACCTCTTTTCACACCTTTGTTGAAAAGAGTGAGGTTTTAATTGGACAACCTCTTTTCACACCTGTTGACAAGAGTAAGGCTGTACTCTTGTGCAGTTTTAGCATCAATGTGAGTTTCAATGGACAACCATGTCAATGTCTCAGATGAGGGCAGATGATAGGCTAGACGGAGCTAGCAAATGGTCCCCTTGGAAGACCAGGATCATATTAATCTTGGAGGATATTGAACTATGGTATATAGTTCAAGCTCCAGTGGTGATTCCTCTTGCACCTGCTCCAGCTCCATTATTGGATGCAGATTTCAGGAAGAAGAAAACCAGGGCGAAGAGGACTATTTGTGATGTGGTGAAGGACCACATCATACCCCATTTGACTGGGAAAGACTATGCCTTTGAGATATGGGCCTCATTGTGAGAAATTTACCAGAGTCCCAATCAGAACCAAAAGATGGTTCTGTAGGACAAACTTATGAGCATTCAAATGCTCGATTCAGAGTCAGTTACATCATACCTTGGCATATTTACACAAATTCAAGATGCGTTGGTAGCAATCGGGGAGATTGTGGATCTTGAATTCTTGGTGAGGACAACTTTGAAAAACTTTTCCAAATCTTGGGGTTCATTTGTGTGAGGAATTGTGGCCAGGGAGGTCATGCCCAGTTGGTAGAGACTTTGGGACGACCTCATAAAGGAGGATATGAGATGCAGCTTACGATCTTCAAGACATCGATGTATTTCATAGGGTGATGAGGATCTTTCTCTCTAGACAAAGGGAAAGAATAATAATAGAAAGGATGGTGCTAGATAGGGTCTCGAGGGAGGGTCTGAACCATAACAGGGTGGTGGTGGGAAAGAGAGAGACACGAGAATAGTGAAATGCTTTGCTTGTGGAGAGATGGGGCATTATGTAGGACAATGTCCCAAGAAGAAGAAGAAGAAGCAACATGATGGTACTGCAACCACATCAAAGGAGGAGGAGTTCACTGCTCAGTTTGCGAGGGAGTGTGCATTCATCAGTTGATACACCATCCAGTGGTCAGTGGGAAGACATGGTTGAGGAGATCCCATTGACTCAGAGTATTGATTCAGAGGTAGACCAGAATCAGCTTTCGAGGACACCATATTCATGGGTGACTGGTCCACCCAAGACAACTTTAGTTTCAAAGTTGTCGAGCAGACAAAGGGTTGGTGCAAAGGATTTAGAGAATCAATGATTGATGAGTGGGAGCAGGGCGCCAGAGAGGCTTGGGACTCACTTGTCTATGGAGATGAGAAAATCAGGTTTAGGTTCCACTTCAGGTGGAAGTCACTTGGTGAGAGACCAAGTTGAGGATCTTGGTGAGATACCAAGGTCCAAATACTCTTGGTGAGATGCCAAGAGGTGAGACTCTTGGTGATATTTCAAGAGAGAGACTCTTGGTAAGATTCCAAGAGATGTGTCTCTTGGTGAGATGCCAAGAGTAGAGACCGTTGGTGAGCTTCCAAGAGGTAGAAATCCTTGGTGAGATACCAAGGTTGAGATCTTTGGTGCGATGCCAATATCTAGGTGATCTTGGATAGGTGGAGATGCACTTCCATCTATAGATTAGGCAGGTCGAGCATATTTGTGTCAGATACCACTTGTGATGATCAAGGTACAACCATACTCACCGATTATTTTTCGGTAGGAAAACATGTCCACTGCATGGATGAGATTGGGGGTGAATGACACTTTCCTCGGTAAGAGGGATTGTTGAGATTTGGGTACCTTGGAAAGTGGTCCCCTTGTGTTTGTGAGTCTCTAAACACAAAGGGGGAGACAATTACCCTTATTAGTTTACTTTATTTTCTAATTTCAC
>ML808210.1:51613-76975 GCA_009831015.1 Picea engelmannii | reverse complement strand
CATCATCATCATCATCATCATCATCATCATCATCATCATCATCATCATCATCATCATCATCATCATCATCATCATCATCATCATCATCATCATCATCATCATCATCATCATCATCATCATCAAATATTAAAAAAATGGTAATATTTTGTAAATATTCATTAAAAAAAGTTTATATATATATAATTATTTTTAAATATTAGTTTAAAGAAATAGCTTAAGAATTATAAAACCACAATAATTAAAAAAATATTATATTTATTAAATAAAGTTGAATCAATGATTTCATATTTAATATAGAAAAATTAAACGATATATATTTGAAATGGACTAGTAAAATTAAAAGATTTTTTTTTTTTTTTTTTACATTATAATCACATCAAACATGAACATTGTTAACATTCTTACCATCTTACTACTATATGTGTGGATTGAAGAATCAATTATTGTTAATATTTTCAAAACACAAAGGAAATTGAATATAAATGATAATATAGGTAGTTTTATCACTTTTCCTAAACATATTCTTACCATCTTACTACTATATGAGTGAATTGAAGAATAATAATTGTTAATATTTTCAAAACACAAAGAAGATTGAATATAAATGATAATATAGTAGTTCTATCACTTTATATTTGATCAATTATATGACATAGTTTACTCTTCCCAAAGATGTTTGACATAGTAAATTTAATTAATCATACAATTGTAAATTGTGGGTGGACACAAAAAAATTATTGGGTAGAGCACTGTCTTATAATAACAACAAGACAGGTTGCAGAGAAACAAGTCCCTGCCGAGAAGGTAGAGGAGCTTGATTGAATTGTCTGAACTGAAATGCAACTTTGCACCATTACCTCAGCATGAGGAAAGGAATAAACATAGCCTTATTGTGATTGCAATCTTATTTTTGCACTTTAATTTCATTTATGTATAGGCTTGTTAATTTCATTTATGTACAGGTTTGTTAATAATTTGAATGGGATGACACTGTGATAATTTGTTGATCTTGCAATTGATATGGCATTGATACAATAACCTTGGCCTGGTGATGAACTGCGGACAACTGACTTCTGATCTTTTGTTGGCCATTAATCAATCAACTCCACCCATGCACGATGTATTGGTCGTCGTTCTCAAAGAATATCCTAAGGTAAGGCAAGCACTCACTAGGTGGTGGTCATTCTCAGAGAATCCACACACTCACTCTATATCATTCGTCGTTTTCAGACAATAACATAGTAATCACAATTAAGCTAGTAGTATAGAGTTATGCAATAGTATAAGTTAATGTGATCTAATGGTGTAAGTATTTATTATAAATATATCCATCTTAATCAATGTAATGAAGATTACCCAATAGAAACATCAATGTTATGAGCTCAATTCACACCATTATCTTAGCATGAGGAAAGCAATAAACACAACTTTATTGCGATTGTAATCTCATCTATGCACTTTAATTTCATTTATGTACAGGCTTGTTAATTTCATTTATGTACAGGCTTGTTAATAATTTGAATGGGACGATACTGTGATAATTTGTTGATCTTGGAATTGATATGGCATTGATACAATAACATTGGCCTGGTGATGAATTGCGGAACACTGACTTCCGATCTCCTGTTGTCCATCAATCAATCAACTGTTGTTTTTAAGGGAATCCACCCACACATGATGTATTGGTTGTTGTTCTCAAGCAAGTTCCTAAGGTAAGGCAAGAACTCACTAGGTGGTTGTCGTTCTCAGAGAAGCCACACACTCACTCTATATCGTCCGTTGTTTTCAGGCAATAACATAGTAATCGTAATTAAGCTACTAATATAGAGTTACACAATAGTATAAGTTACTGTGATCTAATGGTGTAAGTAAATATATCCATCTTAATCAATGTAATGAAGATTACCCAATAGAAACATCAATTTTATGAGCGATTAAAGAAGAAGCTCAGTCTTATTTTTCACACAGATCACATCATAGAGATGCAATGTTTTCTTTCACAAATAAAGCCATGCTATTTTACACCTAAGTCCATTCTGCTGGTTTATTCATCACCTCGTGCTTTGTAACTACATAAAAGACACTAAAAACTTACCTATTGTGGCTGGTGCGAGCTTCCCCATGCTAATCCCTAATAATTACCTACAAACACTAAATTAATTATTTGGACTATACACGGATGACAATATAATTCTGGGCTGTCATATAATTTTTAATTCAAAATTATTTGGATTATAAACTAAAAATATACTATGACGATAACAATCCCAAGCAATTAAAGAAGAAGCTCAGTCTTATTTTTCACATGGATCAGATAAGAGAGATGCAATGTTTTCTTTCAAAAATAAAGCATCCCCATCGGTGAGAGGCCCGACCCGACACCATATCAACAATCCCCTCACAACATGATTATTTGGTTCGTTGATAATTAGTTAGCCCCAGGCTTAGGTGCGAGGGGCTCGTTTGAAACTTGGTAATGACCTCATTTCATTGACGACATCAACAATTTTTTTTTTTTAAATTATATTAATTTGTAAAGTATTCAAAATCTGCGTCCTTTGTCGTCATGTGTACAAGTTATATATACGGTGATATCCATTGTGTATTGTAGAAGGGAGACTAATTATGGTGGGTTGTAGGGAATGCCTTACGATAAATGAGCCGGATTAATATGCGCATGACATGACATTAGGGTTATAGTGAAATAAGATTACAAGCAGACTTAGTGCCAACACGTATGACATGCATGCACTTGTTAACGATGTGCCAATTGATTCTATGCGATACAAATTCTTCTTTTTATAAAAATATCAGTAACGTAACGCTAACTTTCGCAGCCGTCAATCTCAGAACATTACAGTACCACCAAAGACAGAGAACATTGGGAGAGGATCGAGTCGTTTACCTTTCATCCAGGATTGATTCACATTACAGTACCACCAAAGCAAGAGAGCAATGGGAGAGGATCGATACATTTACCTTTTATGAAGGATTGATTT
The DNA here is from genome assembly GCA_009831015.1 of Picea engelmannii. NCBI lineage: Eukaryota > Viridiplantae > Streptophyta > Pinopsida > Pinales > Pinaceae > Picea > Picea engelmannii. The sequence continues at coordinate 73,976 of ML808210.1, read as the reverse complement.
TCTTGGCACTTCAGGGGAAATTTCATGGGAAGGTAAGGGTTGCCAACGATCTACAACCCCGAATATTTTTTTTCCTTTACACTTTTACAACAAAGAGTCGATGATAATTCATTTTCAGTGTTAGATTCAATAATAGTTCATTTTGAGCATCAACGGTGTGCTTGTACCCATGACAGTATATGCATCAATTTGCGACTACAATTTATATAAATGCTACCTATCTTTCCTCGTCAACTACGTGGAAAATGAGTGATGGGCAGAAAAACCTTAGGTAGTGACCTGGATTTTCCATATTCTTTATATATCGATAGAGAAATAACAGAGGATGAATATCAAAATTAGTCCGACTTATTACCTATTCTTCCAGGCCACTTTAAGGTTAACACAATAGAATTAACCAACTACTATAATGCTAGCTTCTTCACCATAGGCTTGGGGAAAAAACTGCTCTCTGCGGCATGTGGGTAACCAACAATAAAATATTAGGTCTCGATAGAGGAAGTTAGGCAACATGTCTCGAGGGTGAGTCAAGGTGGGTTGTAACCCCTTTAAGCAGATGTTCGAAAGCTTGTTCAAGAGCTATTGCCTGCAGTAAACAAAAATGGTGTTTTCCGCACTGGAGCTGCCACAAAATAGTAACAATAGAGGCAACAGTTGACGGTCGAAATCAATGGTTTATCTTGTTGCTACGCATGAAGAAAATATTTTTGAGCACTTCTAACAACAAATAGAAGAACATATGTAGATGGGTGAATTACTGGGTCAATTTGTCTCTTGCAGATTATTGTCTCCCAACTGCAGAAGGGATTAGTATTGGGCAAAGAAGATATCACAATCCTCTATTTGGAGACTTAAAGGGGTGATATTCTGTAGCAAAAACACCAAGAACATTTAATTACTTATATTGAATATGTAAATTAATCTCTATCAATTAGATTGAACATCTATCTATTTTGGTACTCACCAAGTAAGTGCCCATGGAATCCAGTAACCCGCTTCCTCCAGATGCAAAATTTGTTGGAGTTACTTCACACACACCTAGGATTTATTTTTCCTATGTTTATTCCTTGTTTATTAGTCATAATTAGTCATTATATAGTCTCCTATATTTTAGGGGAGAATATTCCACCTGGAGAATATTCTCTTTCAGTTGACACTTCAGTTTGACTAGTCGAGTTTATTTTAGATGTTGCATTGGGATCATCACCATGAAACATTGGGATCATCACCATGATAATTCGACCTTGCCTTGGTATCATCACTAGAGTGTTGCATTAGCCTTGATTCCCTGAGTTATCTCCTCACTACTCTCTATTCAGTCAGTTAACTGAAGACTAGTTGACTAGTTAACTCAACTAGGTGGCAATTCACTCCCGTAATTGCCTGAGACTATAATAGGTGGCAGGTCACTCCCAAAACTATTGGTGTGTGTCCAAATCACTCTAGACCACCACTATGGCACATTGGTTCATCTCAAGTCGAACTCATTGAGTTATACATAGTATATCATGTGTAAATTATTCATTATTCACAACGGTTAATGATAATTCTTCCATTCTTTCTCTCCTTCTTCTTCTTTTTCCAATTCTCTCTGCAAATGTGTGTATTATTGTTTAGCTAGATCTATTCTATGCAGGTTCAACACATTTACATTGTATCAAAGCCGATGGAATGCTAAGAAAAAGCTACACCAAAATGTTTTGCAGGTACAAAATATTGAAGACAACAAAAATATGGAATTCCAAAAAGAATTCATTCTTACACCTTACAACTATTTTGCATGGAAGGAGAAAATATCCATACATCTCTGGTCCAGAGGGTTGTACAGGTTAACAATGAATACAGATCCATATCCGACATCAGCCATAGAAAAATCCAAGTACTTAAATCGCATGGATGAGGCACTCGAAGCAATTTGCAATCTTATTTCTCCCGATCTCCTTTTTCATATATCTTCCTGTAAGACTCCTAATGAATCCTGGACCATCTTGGAAGGGCTATTTGGAAAATAGGATGAGATGAGGGGACACATGCTGGAGGTGGCACTTCTCACACTTGATCTAAAAAGCTTCGAGAATATCCAAGATTTCTTTATGAAATTCAAGGATTTACTGTCGCAACTCAAAGGTTACGGGGTTGATAAATCAAAGGAGGAGAAACAAATGGTTCTCACCATTCTCTCCAATATTGGTTCTGAATTTTCTGTATTCGTATCTACATTCCATACTGTCAGATTCACCTTTGGAGCCACCTGGAAGATGTCTTCTCTTGAGGACTTTATCGAATCCTTTACACAAGAGCAAACCAAGCTCATCAACATGGGCGCAATCAAAGCCCCAAAGGCACATGCACTCACTGTGCAAGATGGAAGCCACAAATATCATAAATCTAAAGATAAATCTAAATGAAAAGTTCATGCACATGCGAAGAAGGAAGGGTACACAAAACCCTTCACCGATGCCTCTGGATCCAAAGGAGAAAAGGGAAGAAAAGGAGAGAAATGCACATACTGTCACAAAGGATTCCATTCAGAATCCGCATGCATGCAAAAACAAATAGATCCGATGTCTCAAATAATTCAGAAAAACAATCTTGGAGATCGCATCCCTGAGGGTGAAAAGAAGAAGAAGCCAGAAGATCTGAATTCCAAGAAAGGCAATTCTAGCCATGCCTTGATTTCCATCAACTCCTCTCTCGACGCTTGGATCGTAGATTCAGGAGCATCACATCACATGGATGACTCAGAAGCATTCTATTCTTCATTGGATGCATGCAAATGTCCTCCTGTTCTGATGGGGGACAACTCTTCTGTCGAAGTCATCGGCAAAGGAAGGATTGAACTCACCAACGGAAGCTTCGAGAATGTGCGACATGTTCCCAAGCTTCCTTTCAACCTTCTCTCTGTGTATTAGATGGTGAATAACGAAACCAAAAAGAAAGTCGTATTCAAACCAAATTCCATGGACATCTATGACATGCAAACCAACTCCAGGGTTGATACCAGTGAGGTAAATCATCGGCCTAGATTATATACATTTTATGAATTCATTGAACCTAATTATTCTTTACTGCTTACTCATGTTGATGAAAGTAGTAGGATATGGCACGGAAGGTTTGGACATTTTAATTTCAGATACATGCAACAGCTTAGCAAGCAAAGATTATTTGATGGTCTACCAGACATCCATTTCTCCAAGGGAGTATGTGAGGGATGTGTTCTCAGAAAACACCCTCAAGAGAAATTCGACAAGGAAAAGTCTCAGCGAGCTTCCACACCTTTAGATCTGATCCACAGTGACCTTATGGGTCCTTTTACGCATTCATCCATCAACAAAGCAAGGTTTTTTCTCATTTTTGTTGATGATTTCTCACGTTTTACTTTGATCTACTTTCTTAGGCAAAAATCTGAGGTCTTTCAACACCTCAAAGATTTCAAAGCCTTGGTTGAGACACAGTCTGGAAAGAAGTTCAAAGTCCTCCAAACTAATAACGGGGGAGAGTATGTGAATCATGAGATCCACAATATTTTCCATGAGGCAGGGATTCAGCTACAACACACAGTTCCCTATACTCCGCAATAAAACGGAGTTGCTGAGCGGAAAAATCGATCTCTAAAGGAGATGGCATCTTGCATATTTCATGCAAAGTCACTACCACAGAGACTATGGGCCAAAGAACTTAACTGTGAAACATACATCCAAAACATATCTCCCCATAGATCTGTTAAGGATAAGGCCCCCTATGAGGCTTGGAGCGGCCTCAAACCGGAAGTGACCCACTTTCGCATTTTTGGTTCACGTGCATGGGCCCAGATTCCCTCTAAAAAGAGGAAGGCACTTGATCCATAGAGCACCGAGTGCATTTTTGTTGGATACCCCGACAATGTGAAGGGATATCGGCTTATTGATCTTTCCTCGGACCTACTCATCATTGAGTGTAGTGTCCAATTCGAGGAAAGTGTCTCGCATGTACCTTAGTAGCAGCATGTAGACACCGTCACTCTTCCACCTGTTCGAGATGATGAGCATGCACATGCCGACTCTTCTTCAGATGAGATTTTTGATTCAGAGGACTCAGATGATTCAGATTAAGATTCAGAGTCATTACAGTCAGATGCAGAGTCAGAGCATCCAGATGCAGTTGCAGAGCCAGAGCAGAGGCCCAAGTGGGCACAAACTACTCTTCAGGATGCAGGGGAACTTGTTAATGATCCAAACGATACTAGGAGGACTCGATATGATTTCGAGGAGCCTGTTGTTGCACTCACTGCTACTGAACCATTGCCCTCCAAGCATCTTTTCTTGGTTTAGTCTTTCGATCCATAGTATTATGGCGAGGCTGCTAGAAATCCATTTTGGGAATCCGCCATGCAGGAGGAGTACAACTCCCTCCTTGAGAACCAGACTTGAGATCTGGTTCCCCTTCCTTCTTGGAGGAAAATTTTCAGATGCATATGGGTCTACAGGACCAAGAGCGCAATGGATGGACAAATCAACAGATACAAAGCCAGGCTTGTCACCAAAGGCTTTCAGTAGGTTCATGGTATTGACTATGATGAGACCTTCGCTCCAGTAGCGAAGATGGATTCCATACGATTGGGACTTTCCATTGCAGCAACCAAGGTATGGGAAGTCCATCAAATGGACGTGAAGAATGCATTTCTTCATGGTGATCTCTCTGAGGAGATCTACATGGAGAAGCCCTAGGGATTTATGCATGACTCATCTTTGGTCTATCGACTAAAGAAGTCACTTTATGGCCTCAAGCAGGCTCAGAGGGCATGGTATGCCAAGATGGAATCCTACCTATTGTCACAGAACTTTGTACGTTGTAAATCAAACCCGAATGTATATATGCTCAGGACGACTGATTCACTTCTACTTTTAGTTCTGTATGTCGATGATTTGTTGATCACTGGTTGCTCGACTTTAGCGATTGCTGCAGTCAAGAGGATTCTTCATGACAACTTTTTGATGACGAACATGGGTCTGCTACACTTATTCCTTGGACTTGAGATCAGTCAGGATGCATAAGCCATCAAACTATCTCAAGCCAAGTATGGACGAGATCTCCTTGAGAGATTTCACATGACAGACTGCAAGTCTGCTCCGACTCCTTTCCAATCAGGAGTCAAACTTGAGGATGGTGGGGAGACTCCATTAGTTGACAACACACTATACAGAAAACTAGTGGGGAGCTTATTGTATCTCACACACTCCATACCAAACCTATCATATGCAGTTGGTGCAGTTTCCAGGTTCATGCAGGAGCCGCATGGGATACATTGGAAAGATGCAAAGCGTATCCTTCGATACGTATAGGGCACCATCACCTTTGGGATTCATTATGCAACAGACTCTACATTATATCTCATTGGGTTTACTGATTCCGACTGGGATGGCGATAACATTGATCGCAAGTCCACATCTGGTTACTCACTCAGTCTTGGTTCCGGGCCTATCTGTTGGTCGAGCAAGAAGCAAGATTCCATTGCTCTATCTTCAGCCAAGGCAGAGTACAGAGGGGTAGTTAACATAACCATTCAGGCTATGTGGCTACAACATTTTCTCACTGAGTTGGGCATTTAGTTTCATCGGCTGATCGTCATCTAGTGTGACAACTAGAGCACTCTGAAGTTCTGCAGAGATCCAATTCAAAGGTAGCGGAAAAAGAACATCAAGATCCACATGCACTACATCCGGGACTTAGTACATGAGGGGATCATCGACTTATAGTTCTGTTCTTCAGCAGAAAAGACGATAGAGAGTTTCACCAAGACCTTCACTGAGCATAAATTCCATTCTCTACGAGGTCGTCTTGGAGTGAAGGACACAGTTGCCTAGCAACTGTAGTTCTTCTTTTTACATACATTGTACCTTGAGGGGGGTTTTTTCCCATGATGTTTTCCCTCTTTCCTCACTTTATTTTCAGTGTATCTTTTGTACTTGGGTACCTAACATGGCCTCGTTCCTGGGACCCAATCTTTATTTTCACCATAGTGATGTTGAGGGGGCGTGTTGGAGTTACTTCACACACACCTAGGATTTATTTTTCCTAAGTTTATTCCTTGTTTATTAGTCATAATTAGTCATTATCCAGTCTCCTATATTTTAGGGGAGAATATTCCACCTGGAGAATATTCTCTTTTAGTTGACACTTCAGTTTGACTAGTTGAGTTGAGTTTATATGTTGCATTGGGATCATCACCATGATAATTCGACCTTGCCATGGTATCATCACCAGAGTGGCGCATTAGCCTTGATTCCCTGAGTTAACTCCTCACTACTCTCTATTCAGTAAGTTAACTAAAGACTAGTTGACTAGTTAACTCAACTGGGTGGCAGTTCACTCCCGTAACTGCCTGAGAGACTAGAATAGGTGGCAGTTCACTCCCGGAGCTACTGGTGTGTGTCCAGATCACTCTATACCACCACTATGGCGCATTGGTTCACCTCAAGTTGAACTCATTGAGTTACACATAGTATATCATGTGTAAATTATTCATTATTCACAACGGTTAATGATAATTCTTCCATTCTTTCTCTCCTTCTTTTTTCAATTCTCTCTACAAATGTGTGTATTATTGTTTAGCTAGATCTATTCTGTGTAGGTTCAACACATTTACAAAATTAATACTATGAGATAAGTCATATTGTGGCTTTAGATATGGAGGTGGGAACAACAACCTTAAGTTGTTAGTTGTAGATACAAATATCACAAGCATATTAATATCATGAAATAATCAACCATATAATTATCACCAAGGGAGATGAGTTAAATAAATAGGAGAACAAAAATACCAATGAAATCAAATGCAATTCGACCATTAGAGAAACGACCAATCGGGCGATGGAAGAAGGTCTCCTCGTAAGGAGGACAATTTTATTTAGCGATTATACTGTTGGCAATGAAATTGTTTTTACCGATGTCTGCTAGAGAATCCCCCAAAATGAAGATGACAGGAACATTATGGTTAATGGTCGTAGCCAAAGGAAAAGATAAAAGAGACATAAGGGTTGCGCTTGAGTAGGCAAAGAACATTGTTAAAAAATCCATTTATCTTCACCTTGTAAACTAATAAGGAAGGGACGATGGCATGGATGCAGATAAATGGAAGCAAGTGCTCGACCTCCCAAGTGCAATCTAGTAAGCCTTCCTCCTCTGCTCGCCTTAGTTCATCTACCATACTGCAGCATTTTGAATATACAGATGTAAATTTTATTTTGAATACACAGATGCAAGTTTCATATATTTTGAATACATAGATGCAAGTTTCATTAACATTTTGAATACATAAATGCAAGTTTCATTAACAAAACTTACAAAGAGCAGTTATTTTCTATATAACTGATCATCACAATATCCTTGGGTTCCTCGTCCTTCCTAGACTGATGTTGCATGCCACAGTAAAGCGAGTGTTCCTTGTCCTTCCTAGATTGATGCGGCAGATTAATGTTGCATGCTGCATGCAAGCGGAAATACTAGCAGGCAAGCAAAAATACTAACATAATGGCTGCGGGAAATTGGAGAGGAGGCTGCGGGAAATTGGAGAGGAGGTTGTGTGTCATGTGTGCAGGAGAAGGTAAAGAAGAGAAACTGCAGGATCATGTAGCTTTGCATGGTGGCGTATGTGGAAGCATATGGAGTAGGTGGTAGCAAATGCAATGCGCTATGGACTATTATGGCCTATGCATTATATCATAACATTTAATGTTAAGAAGTAATAATGATTCATTTCTAACATTACTTTGTTTGCAAAAAACAAGTACTCAAAACTATGAGATAAACTAAGCTATCATTTCCTTGTGCCTCGGGAAGAGGCCAAATAAAAAGTCAAAATCAAAACTTTGATTTAGGTATATGAATTTCCAACCTAAATTATATGATTTTTTTTTAAACTTTAATTAAATGAACGATTTTTTTTTGGTTTTTATGTCAATTTAATAGAAAGGCTGAAAACCGATTACTATTAATCCCTACTAACCCAAAGGAATGGAACTAATAAGAATTATGCATACCATGGATATTGAGAGGTGCTACTACCTCGTGATTGCCATGCAGCATAACATTAATATTTCACATTATTAACAAGAAGTATACATATTTTATGGCATTACTTCTTGATACACTAAAATTATTTTATGGCATTACTTCACGATACACTAAAATTATGCTTAATGTTATTTATTATCTTATATAAATTTAAAAAAAACAACCATTTATATAATGATGAAAATTAATTAAAGTTCCATTACTCTTTTATAACATTTGTTAAGTACAAATAATGAGTTTATAACATTTGTTAAGTACAAAGAAAGAGTTTAGAAATTCCGATATTATTCTCTTTAAATAATTTTTTACATAACCTTAGTTAAGTACAAAGAATGTGTTTAGAAATTCCAACTTATTCTCTTTAAATATTTTTATACATAAATTTTCTAATTATATAACATTTGTTAAGTACAAAGAATGTGTTTAAAAATTCCAATATTATTCTCTTTAAATATTTTTTTAGCTAATTTTCTAATAGTTAACGAGGTATTCAAACTTTTGCAAAATACATTATATAAAATTAAAATCGAAATCATATAAAAAAAGTGCTTTATATATGTTTAAATAAATAAAAGGTTACATATATATATTAAATTTATAAAATGTCTGCGGCTACTTCCTCTGCCTGTGCGAGCCGCGGTGATGCTATAACGTAGTTCCCAGCTAGATCGACTATTCTTTGTCCGATACTTTACCGTGAATGGAGTTTCTATGCTCCTCTTTCTTTCAGTTCGTTGGTGGGTGGGCAACCTTAATGGGTAGAGTGAAGCCTGACAAGGCCGGGTAAATACTTCGTTACACTAAGATAAGTATACTTCGTGAGAGTAGTAGGATCTGCTTGTCGGGGGAACTACAGATGTGAAACATCTAACCCCCTTCCCTCTCCAAACATGAAACTCGCTGCGAAGGTTCGATTATTAAACAAAACATTCTTTGACTAAAATCCCATCAAGCAAGAGTCGTGTGCACTGAGGTTGTTGGGCCAGGCCAAAATAAAATTACAAGAGCCCATCTCCCATGTGCCTCTTCATCCACTGTTACATTTCTTGGCAGCATACATTTACTGAAAAATATGCAGATAGAGTAGGAAACAGAGCAAAGACATAACTTAGGTAATTGTGCAAAGCGCACATTGTATTAGGGAAAATGTCGAACATATAGCGAAAATCATAACAACAACATAACAACCAAATCAAGAACAAGAAAGGAATCAAAGCAGATTGGTACAGTTGTTCAGAAGAGCTAGCAGTGTACAATCATCTAAAAGTTGGAGTTTATAATTAACACTCCCTCTTAAACTCAACGGTTACAAACATCATCACTTATAATACCCAAGTGTTGTCATTGGAAATCAAACACGGTTTTTACCAAGGGATTTGTAAATATGTTTGCGAGTTGGTCTCGTGAGCCACAAAATTGTAGAGCTATTTCACCATTGTTGACTAGCTTGTGTATGAAGTGATAACGAGTGTCAATCTGCTTTCTCTTCTTGTGAAAAACATGGTTTTTGGACAAGGAAATTATGTTGAATTTTCACTATGCTAGGCTCAAGCATGAGGTTTATTTCAATTTTATCATTTACTTGAACCATATACAAATGCAACTACACCATTAACAACTGTTGCAATAACCAAAATCACAAGAAGAAATACCATGCACAAGAACACAAGAAATATCCTGGGAAACCCTTCTCAACAAGGGAAGAAAACCCAACAATCCTTTGCTATATTCTCAAGAGAAAGACCTCCCACACCATAGACATGGCACACAAAAGGGTGCTCTCAAAAACCAAGAAGGATAGCGCCCAAAAGAGGTGTGCACTTCAGCCCTAGAATATGTACTTGCTGAAATTTCCAAAATCACATGGGTGTTGTGTTTCCTCAATGGGGAAACCACCTTTATTTATACTAGACCGGACACATCAAAAGTGGTGTATATTGGCACAACATGGCGGACCTCAATAACTCATAATATAATTAATAATTATCACATTAATTATCTTTCACTTTATGGTGGAGCCGACATGTACCCTTTACATCACAATTAGGGTTATAGGTAAATCTAACTCTTAGAAAATATAGGAAGGGATCTCACACACCCACTAGTGCTCAGCCACTAGGGGCACGTCCATCTATGATCAGCCACATGGACATCCTATTCAACATATATCTATCTCACTGAGTCTCACAGGAGAATCATCTAGACACACACTCACTAATGCTCAGCCACTAGGGTCATGTCCACATGTGCTCAGCCACAGGGACATCCTGCTCAACAGATCTCTATCTCACCGAGTCTCATAGGAGAATCATCTGGAGTACCACAACGTCTCAACTCTCTACATAGAGGAGAACGATACACCCATCACATGGGCACCTTCACCCCTCATAGGGGTACACATCGTTTCATCTCAAATGACACACCCATCTCATGGGCATCTTCCCCACATCACAATTAGGGTTACAGGTAAATCTAACTCTTAGAAAATATAACAAGGGATCTCACACACCCACTAGTGCTCAACCACTAGGGGCACGCCCACCTGTGATCAGCCACATGGACGCCCTATTCAACATATCTCTATCTCACTGAGTCTCACTTGAGAATCATCTGGACACACACTCACTAGTGCTCAACCACTAGGGTCACGTCCACCCGTGCTCAGCCATATGGACATCCTACTCAACAGATCTCTATCTCACTAAGTCTCACAAGAGAATCATCTGGAGTAATACAACGTCTCAAATATCTACACAGAGGAGAACGATACACCCATCACATAAGCACCTTCACCCCTCACAGGGGTACACATTGTTTCATCTCAAACAACACACCCATCTCATGGGCATCTTCCCCACACAGGGGCACACAACATTCCATCTCAGTCTCAGAGAGGAACAACACACCCATCTCATGGGCACACCCAAATCATGGGCTCTCTCACAGGATGACGCACTCAGTCTGTGTCCTGAAGGATGTCTCACAAAGCTGTAATCATAAACACTTCCTCTCATCTAGGGAGGCATTCTCCACCAGGCCAAGTCTCTCACATAAGTACTTGAACTTCGTCTTGGCAAGCGGTTTGGTGAAGATATCTGTAATCTTCTCATGTGTAGGAAGGTATTGCACGTGTACTTCTTTCCTCTGCACCATGTCTCTGATATAATGATATTTTATCCCAATGTGTTTCAATATATCATGAAACACAGGGTTCTCAAAGAGCTTCATACAAATCTGGTTATCACAATGAATAATGGTAGGATCCATCTCATGATCAAAGAAATATGTCAGGATCTTGCAAAGCCACACTGCTTCGCAGAATGCCACACTCAACACTATATACTCTGCTTCTGCGGTACTCAAGGCTACATAGCTCTGTTTCCTGCTACATCAGGAAACCATGGAAAACCCCAAGGTAAAACAACAACCGGATGTGCTCTTCCATTCCACTGTGCTCCTTGCCCAATTTGCATTGACATATCCCTGCAAACTCAAGTCTACACTGGAGGTATATCTTAGGCCATATCCAACTATGCCTCGTAGATATCTCAATACATGCTTCGTTGTTATCTAGTGAGTCTGTCTCGGTTGACTCATGAACTAACTAAGTACATTTCATTGCATAGCATATATCAGGTCCGGTGTTAACCAGATACATCAATGATCCAATCAACTATCGGTACAAATGTGGATCAATATCGCCTGAATCAGTAGAATCATCATTCATTTTCTTCAAATCCATCACCATCGGTGTAGGCATGGATTTGCACTTTGTCATACTAAACTTCTTCAATATATCCACTGTATAGTTTCCTTGACTTGGGAAAATATCATCAGTCCTCTGCCATACTTATAGTCCCAATAAGTAGTGCATCATACCTAGATCCTTCATCTCGAATTCAAAAGTCAATGCTCGCTTGCATTCAACAATAAGTCTTTATGAACCAGTGAGGAATAAGTCATCTACATACATGACCAAGATTAGGCACTCGTTACCAACAATACAATAATATAGGTTTGGATCATAAACACTTCTTACTGAAGCCCAAACTCATCAAGAATCCATCCATCTTCTCGTACCAAGCATGAGGTGTTTGCTTTAGTCCATACTGGGCTTTCTTCAACCTGCACACATGAGTTTTCTCATCGTGTATCACAAATCCTTTTGGTTTCTCGATGTAAACTTCTTCATCAATATCACCATTGAGAAATGTTGTCTTTACAACCATTTGATGTAGTTTCCAACCCATGGATGCAACTAGTGCAATGATATTACAGATGGAAGTGTATCGGGCTATTGGAGCCACTGTCTCCTCATAGTCAAATCCCTCAATCTGTGAGAATCCTCTGGCTACAAATGTTGCTTTTTATTTCTCGACACTTCCATCAGCTGTATGTTTGATCTTTTAGATCCACGTGGAAGTTACTACAAACTTCCCTTCTGGTCTCGGAACAATATCCCACACATCATTATTCAAGATGGACTGATACTCTTCTTCCATGGCATCTTGCCATACCTGCTGACCTGTCGCTTCTTCATGACAAGAAGGCTTAGTATCAATGATGTGGCTCATGACTGAAAAATAGCTCGAAAATATCTATGGTCTCTTTCTCTTTCAGAATGTGCCTCGAGGAGATGCATGTCCCTTTGCCTCCTGCAGAGTTTGTCGATCCCAAGCAGGCATTTTATGGACTACTGAAATGTCTCTAGGGATATCAACTGGAGAAACATGATCAACTGGATCAATGGTTGTCTCACTCAGAACTGCTGAAGGGGGAGAAGGTACCGTCTCATTGTCAATCTCCATCTGAGATTCTCTGGATCTTTGAAAGGCTATCTCTTCTTCAAAGATAACATCTCTTCTTACCTCAATCTGTCTCAGACCATGGATGTAGATACGATATGCCTTCAAAGATTCACTGTATCCCACAAATGTACCTTTTCTACCTGAAGGGTCTACCTTGGACCTCTTCTCTTTGGGTACATGAAAGTATACTGGACACCCAAATATCCCGAAGTGTCCAATATCAGGCTTATCTCCGGTGAAGGATTCTTTGGGAGTCATGTTCTTCAAAATCTGGTGATGACTCTTGTTCTGAACATATACTATTATCATGGATGCTTCTGCCCACAAAATCATAGGTAGACTCTGATCATGTATCATTTCTTCGGTTTCTTCAATGATGGTTCTGTTCTTCCTCCTCCTCAAATAGTTTTGACTCCATTTGAGTCAAGTGACTCCCTATGAAGTTTGAAGGATAAACATCTTCCTTTGTTGTTAACCTTCCTGGAACAAGAAAACAAACAAAATGAACAAGACAAGAATATCTCCTAGAGGAGAATAATGAGTACATCTCTAGAATCAAAACATTTTAAGGATTTTTGTCACGGCTACAACGCCTACTTATAATGTGGAAAACTTAGAAATTAGGCTAGAGGCATGATAGTTAAAACAATCAAACATGGAGCCTTCACTTCTAGTGTGTTGTTCCTCTGAATTCACTGAGATCCTTCTGGATCCACGATTTCAACAAAGGTTCCTTCCTCCTGCAAGTATCCCTATGACAATGATACAAATAATATATACAAGTGCATACCTGAGAGTGTTGATATGATTTCTCTAATTGGCACCTAGCTTATCTCCGATCTCTAACATCTTCATGAAGAAGATAACAATAGTGTCACCTTTTGTCATCTTGATATTTTGAAGCTGGCCCTTCAATGTAAGAGCTTGAGTAGATTATTATCTTACTTGCCTTGACGTCATATTCCTTCCTTTCTTCCTTCTCTTCATCGATAGTTGTCTCTGGTAAAGCATTTTTTATTGTCCACAATAGATCTTCCTCTTCAAGAGTGATCTGAAGTCTTGAATTCCAGGAGCTGAAGTTGCTTGATCCATCAAGCCTATACTCCACCAAGGTTTTGTTCTTCATATTTTCAGATTCTTCATAAACCCTTGCCAACAGGGCTAGAAAACCTAATGCCTAGGCTAGGCTAGCAAAATTAGGTTTTGTTGGGATTATGACTGCCAACAATAAGCCTTGAAATTCATAAGAACATTGGTGAGATGAAAAGCTCCTTCAATGAGTTGTAGAAACCCTAAAACTAAAAATCTACAGAAAATTGCAAAACCCTAGAAACCCTAGGGCCAAAAATTCAAAATGCTTAGAAATGCAATATGAAGCTTGTTGGAGGTGCGTTGAAGGAGGCCGTACACTCCTATATGATTTTTAACTCCAACGTCTAAGTTTAAGGTGCTGAAGTCACCCAAAAGGAGAGGGTCATACAAATTTTCTGGGAACCCTAGGAGGGTCGTACGATTCATGCAAAAGAGGAGGACAACTTGCTTGAAGATTTTGCAAGGGGTTATTCAAGACCTAAGCTCTGATACCATGTTGAATTTTCACTATGCTAGGCTCAGGCATGAGGTTTATTTCAATTTTAGCATTTACTTGAACCATAGACAAATGCAACTACACCATTAACAATTGTTGCAATAACCAAGATCACAAGAAGAAATACCATGCACAAGAATACAAGAAATATCTTGGGAAACCCTTCTCAACAAGGGAAGAAAACCCAACAATCCTTTTCTATATTCTCAAGAGAAATACCTCCCACACAATAGACCTAGCACACAAAAGGGTGCTCTCAAAAACCAAGAAGGCTAGTGCCCAAAAGAGGTGCACACTTCAACCCTAGAATATGTACTTGCTGAATTTTCCAAAGTCACATGTGTGTTGTGTTTCCTCAATGGGAAAATCACCTTTATTTATACTAGACTGGACACATGTAAAGTGGTGTCTATTGGCACAACAGAGACGACCTCAATAACTCAGAATATAATTAATAATTACCACATTAATTATCCTTTACATTAATTATCTTTCACTTTATGGTGGGGTCGACCTGTACCCTTTACATCACACTTAGGGTTACTGGTAAATCTAACTCTTAGACAATATAGCAAGGGATCTCACACACTCACTAGTGCTTAGCCACTAGGGGCACGCCCACCTGTTCTCAGCCACAACGACGTCCTCTTCAACAGATCTCTATCTCACTGAGTCTCACATGAGAATCATCTGGACAGACACTCAGTAGTGCTCATCCACTAGGGTCACGTCCACCCATGCTTATCCACATGGACGTCCTACTCAAAAGATCCCTATCTCACTGAGTCTCACAAGAGAATCATCTGGAGTACCACAACATCTCAAATCTCTACACAGAGGAGAACGATACACCCATCACATGGGCACATTCACCCCTCACAGGGGTACACATCGTTTCATCTCAAATGACACACCCATCTCATGGGCATCTTTCCCACACAGGGGCACACAATGTTCCATCTCAGTCTTAAAGAGGAATGACACACCCATCTCATGGGAACACCCAACTCATGGGCTCTCTCACAGGTCGACACACTCAGTATGTGTCCTAGAGGATGTCTCACGAAGCTATAATCATCAAAAAATTATTGAAGTGTTGTCACAGAAATAGGAGTTGGTTCCTTTTCCATATGTGACACGTCTTTCAATAATCTTCGTAGCCACACAACCTGAGAGGAATTAGAGGTAGCATCGACATACTCTGCCTCTACAAAATATATGGAGACAATGTGATGCTTCTTTGATGCCCAAGAAATCATATTTGTGCCCAAGTGAAATGCATATCCTGAAGTTCTTTTTTGATCATCTAGGTTTCCTGCAAAATCACTATCAGTGTAGAAAAAAACATGATCATCTTCAGACTGAGTGTACCACAATCCAAAATTGAGTGTGCCTGCAACATATCTCATAATCCTCTTGGCCAATTTCCAGTGAGAATCTTTGGGATATTCCATGAACCTGGAAACAAGGTTGGTTGCATACATAAGATCATGTCTAGTAGTTGTAAGATACAATAGAATGCCTACTAAAATTTTATATAAAGTATAATCTATTGTAGGGCCTTCGTCTTGCTTGCTCAATTTTGTGCCTAGGGGTATAGGATTTTCTACTGGATTACAAACTTCCATGCATAATATTTTGATGATATCTGTAGCATACTTGTGCTGACAGACAAAAATGCCTTTGGCTGATTGATCAACCTCAATCCCCCAAAAAAATTCCATTATTCGAAGATCGTTCATCTCAAATTTAGATTGCATGGCATGCTTTAAATTATCTAACTGAATATTTCCAGTGTATATTATATCATCAACATACAAACATACAAACATACAAACATACAATAAAATTTTTACCTTGCTAATCTGTTTTGGTGTAGATTGTTGGCTCATTTTGGCTTTTGTTGAAAACACTCTTAATTAGGTAAGCATCAATTCTATTGTACCAAGCTCTTGGTCGAGCTTGATTTAATCCATACAAGGTTTTCTTCAACCGATATACTTTGGCTAGGTTCTCTTTGACTTCAAATCATGGTGGTTGATCCACATATACTTCTTCTTCTAGGACACCATTCAAGAAAGTTGATTTGGCATCCATCTGGTATACTTTTCATTTGTGTTGAGATTCTATGGATAAAAGGGTCCTTACAGTATCCAACCTTTCTACTGGAGAAAAGGTTTCACCATAATCAATGCTTGGTTGCTGAGAGAATCCTTTTGCAACAAGACTTTCTTTGTGTTTTTCAATCTGTCCCTTTTCATTGAGTTTAGTCTTGTAAAACAATTTGACACCAATACTGGTCTTATGCCTTCACAGATCGACAAGATCCCATGTCTTTTTCTTCTCAATAGAGTCAATTTATTGGTTCATGGCTTAAACCCAATGTGGCACTTTAGTTGTCTCTTTAAAAGACGTGGGATATCATAATACTAATGAAAAAAGATTTTGTTGATGAAGATCATCCAACTGCTGATGGATCTCTTTCAAGCTTTGAGTTCACTGATTTTGGACTTCAGAGGATGAATTTATGCTTGAAGAAGAGCTGCTCTGGGAACTTTCAGGCTGTCCTTGTACCTGCAATCATGGAAGGACAAGTTGATGTGTTTGTTGTCCTAATTTTTTTGTGTTTTCAGGAAGTGGCAGCAGTGGATTTTGACTATCCATAGGGTGATTTTCAAACTCACTCTAGAACTGATTTTCAAGATATTTTTCATCTTTGCTGAGAATAATTTTATTTGAAATCCGATTGTATAGGTGATAGGCTTTAGATGTCTCACTATAGCGAAGAAAAATGCATTTCTCACTTCGATCATCAAGCTTCTTCCTCAATTCAGAAGGTATGTGAGTGGATGCAACACATCCAAAGGTTTTGAGATGAGCGACACTCATTTTTGTCCCACTCCATACTTCTTGAAGGGACCTTCCTTTTGACACTGGTGGTTGGAGATTGATTCAGAAGATAGACTGAACAAGCTACAACTTCAACCCAAAAGAAATTTGACAAACATTTCTCTCTAAGAAAGCTCCTTTCCATGTTCATTATAGTCTGATTTTTCCTCTCAACCACTCCATTTTGCTGTGGAGTATACCTAGCTATGGTTTGCATGATGATACCTTGTGACTTGCAAAAATTTGCAAATTCTTTGGAAAAATACTCACCTCCTCCATCTGATCTGGGTATTTTTACATAATTCCCACTCTGTTTTTCAGGTTTAGCCTTGAAATCCTTGAACTTTGTGAAGGTTTCATACTTTTGTTTGAGGAAATAGATCCATATTTTCTTTCTAAAATCATCAATAAAGGTTAGAAAATAAAAAATGCCAACCAACGACTTTGTTTGCATTGGTACATAGGCCAGTGTGAACCAGCTCTAAGTGTTGTTTGGATTGATTGGAGGATTGTGGGAAACTATCTCTCTTATGTTTACCACGAATGCAAGACTCACATGGGGAATTTTTCTCTTTTAAAATAGGTAAACCTTTGACCATGGAGTGCTTCTGTAAGAGACTTAGACTTTGAAAGGGTAGATGTAAAAATATTTCATGCCATAACATAGTTTCATTGGGGGTGGATGCACTTTGTGCATGGGGTTGGGTCATATTTGCAGTTCTAAAAGTCAAGGGAAACATCCTATTCCTAGTCATATGGATTTCAGAAATCAATTTTTTGCTAGGAGGTTTGTAATAGATCCTACACGATGATCCTTCAAAAAGTACCTTATAGTCATGTTCCATTGGTTGTCCTACACTAAGCAAGTTATGTTTTAGGTCTAGAACATGATAGACATCATGTATGTCTTTATTTACATATCGTTTAGTCAAAACAAGGACAATTCTTTTGCCTTGGACTTTGACTAAAGTGTCATCTCCAAGTGTAATATCAGAATAAACAGAAGAATCAATGCATGAAATTAAATATTTGTTACATGTCATGTGATTGCTATATCCATTGTCCGATAACCATAGGTCCTTGTGTTGTTCTTCAGACTTGTAGCAAGAGAGAAACATCCCATCTGAGGTTTCTCCTTCATGATTTGAGACATGTGCTATGCCTGAGTTCTAAGACACTTGCTTCTTCCTGCATTTAGATTCATAGTTCCCATACTTTTTGCAGTAATAACATTGTATGATGGATTTGTCATTTGATTTCCTCCCTCTTCCTCTTTGTTGTTGGAATTGTTGATTCTGATGTGTGTGGTCTTCACCTAAGTGATGGTTGTTGGGGCTTCTCCCTCTTCCTCCGTGACATATGCCTCTCCCACTACTGAAGGAGAATTGGGTATTGAAGGCACGGGTCACTGACTCATCTTCCAGATTGAGTTTGGTCTCACGTGAGAGAAGAGAACCCATTCCTAGGATGGCTGTAACAACCATATAAAATTTATTTAGAAGACTTCTGAATAATTTCTCAATAATCCTATGATTTGGGGTGAATTCAATAGTCAACATGATATGGTTTACTATTCCCATGACTCTCATCATGAATTGATCAACATTCTCTGACTCAATCATCTTTAAAGTCTCAAAGTGTGTCCTCAAGGTTTGCAACTTGACTGTTCTCACCTTTTCATTTCCCTCGTAGGCTATGATAAGAATGTCCCAAGCCTATTTTGAGGTAACAACACCTATGATATTTGATAATATGGAGTCATATACTGAGTTATGAATCCAAAACTTGGTGTTATTCTCTCTTTTCCTCTATTATTCCTGAGCATTTCTTTGCTGATTGGTCATGGAAGCCATATTTGCTCGATCTGGATCCACATAGGCACGATCCATTGTATCCCAACACTCATGTTCTTGTAAGAAGGATCTCATTCTAAGAGGCCAAAATTCATGATTCTTGTCAAATAAAATTGGCCCTTATGTTGGCCCTAAATTGTTAAAGGTGGCCATTTTTTTTTTTGTAAAAAAAAAACTTTAGAACAATAGAAAAAAAAACTGTAAGTAATTTTGGTGCCCTTTCTCAGGGTTAAAAAAGATCACCACTGATTAAGAAAACCCTGTTTAATTTCAAGTACAAAAAAAACCAGTCTATATGACATGTTTTATGAAGAAACTCACTGTAAAAAAAAAATGGTCCTAGATATCCTTTGTGAGTAACAATGGAACAATGATAGGTCCTAGATACTACCCATTCATTGTTAACATAGGCTTTGTTTATGCCCTCTCTCCATGGATGCGGCGAGCGATATGGATGTCTTGGCGTGGATGGTGCATATATTGGTATCCTCAAAGAGCCCAACTAGATATTCCTCTGCCGCTTCTTTCAATGCAACCACAACCGATGACTAGAACCTCAAATCCGTCTTGAAGTCCTAGGAGATATCCCTCACCAAGTGCTGGAATGGAAGCTTCCTTATCAAAAACTCGGTGCTCTTCTGGTACTTTCAGATTTCACAGAGGGAAATGGTACCATGCCTGAATCTGTGAGTCTTGGATCACGCATTCGCTCACATACAATGCATTTTTCTCACGCATTTTCTCCCTCCATTGAATCATGCATTCGATCCCTCCGTCTTGGGTTTTGTTTACAAAGAAGAGATTTGCTTGGTTTCCACTTGTTTCTTGGTCTT
This sequence comes from Picea engelmannii, assembly GCA_009831015.1. Lineage (NCBI taxonomy): Eukaryota > Viridiplantae > Streptophyta > Pinopsida > Pinales > Pinaceae > Picea > Picea engelmannii. The sequence goes on along the minus strand of ML808210.1, from coordinate 53,953 downwards.
GGTGCGCGCTCTTGTGATCCTCTTGTGTGCACTCTTATGGAGTGTGCGCCATCTTGTGTGCGTGCTCTTGTGACCCATAATTTTGTTTTGAATTTATTTTGAGGGTTCCAGCTATGGGAGTTGTATCCCAACACTTCTTTGTGTGGATCCTCTGCTTCCTTTGAGAAGACTAATCTCCAGGTGTTGTGGAGATTCTTACCTCCTATACTCTGATACCATGGAAAATACGTAGACAAAGTAGGAAATAAAGCAAAGACAAAACTCAAGTAATTGTGCAGAGTGCACATTGTATTAGGGAAAATGTCGAACATATAGCGAGAAGCATAAAAACAACATAACAACCAAGTCAAGAACAAATAAAGGAATCAGAGAAGATTGGTACAAATGTCCAGAAGAGATGGTAGTGTAAAATCATCGAACAATTGGATTTTGTAATTAACATTTACACCATAAGTACGTTCTTATGTTGGGCGTGGGGTAACTGTGATGAAATTTTCCGCGATAACTTTTATAAGTTCAGTGTGATGGTGATAATATTACGCTCAATAGTCTCCATCTTGGTGATTGAGGACCACTACCATAACGAAAGGATAAAAAAACGCAAGATACAAAAGTTGGAGTGAATGAACCCGGGGAGGCATGGGTACACGTGGGTTGGCATTAATCATTTGGAGTTTCAAACTACACACGTTCCTTGAATTGAGAAAGCCAATATAATTCAAACACTGGAATATAACCATATTCTATGAACTCAAAGGTTTTTTTTGCGAGATGGTCCCTCATATAGACTAGTTACCTTAAGGAATGAAGCATAAGACTCATAGAATATCAAAGTTGTGTTAGAAAAACAAGACCGTGGAGCAATAAAATAAAACAAATGCGGAAACAAAACACAGAAGATACACAATACAATAGAGACACAAATTTACGTGGTTCACCCAGTGTGGGCTACATCCACTAGAGAAATTGCCAAGTCCTTCCTTTATTATTATCCAGCATATGAAGGGATACAACCTACAACAAACCCGTTGTAACTTCCTCTTCTTTCTCTCACAGTCTCCTATCTCAGAATACAATATTCGCCATCAACCATAGTCGCAATACATTTCCCTCATAAAAGAGGGTTGCCTTCTAGGGAAAAAAACCCAAACATAATCTCTATCGTTAGATCTGCGACCTTATAATGAACGGTCCAGATTTACAATGAAATTACAATATACATTTACAAGGTAATTTTTCCTTTGGGGGCTTCGCCCCTGAACCCCCGCTGGGGGCCCGCTTGCCTCCAAACCCCCCAACCGAGGAGATAGCCCCCCCATACCCTATAGAGGGGGTATCCCCCCTCTGCACTCCCCCACGTGGAAGAGTGTACATACTTCTGGGGTGTAAATACTTCATGGGGTATAAACACGGCTAAAAGTAAAAGACCTTTGAATTAGGAAGATAATCAGGCTCCACAAACAACAATCACCCATTTGGAGACTGATCTCAACAACTCTACCACTGCTGTATATGATGGACTCTAAACCTTCTTGGACCTGGAAAATTTTTCATCTTCATCTTCATTCTTGAAGACCAACTGAAACTGAGCAGGAACTCAGTTTCTCCCTGGTTACTCCCTTTGTTAACATGTCTGCAGGATTCTGTCTAGTGTGTATCTTTTCCAACTTCAAATGTCCATCTTCCAAGGCGGATCGTATGAAGTGGTACCTCAAATGTATATTCTTAGTCTTCAAATGGAAGGCTGAGTTCTTTGCAAGATGAATGGCACTCTCACTGTCACAATGCAACTTGCTATTCTCTTGCTTCTTTCCCAATTCCTCCATAAACCTCTGTAACCAAATCATCTCTTTACTAGCCTCTGTAGCAGAAACATACTCTGCCTCTGTTGTTGAAAGTGCAACAACCTTTTGCAGTTTTGAGATCCAACTTACTGTTGTTCCACCTATAGTAAACACATACCCTGTGGTACTCCTCCTACTATCTTTATCACCTGCCATATTTGAATCAACATATCCTTGTAGAATAGTTTCTGAACCTCCAAAACATAATACATGATTAGCAGTACCTCTCAAGTATCTGAGAATCCACTTTACTGCCTCCCAATGTTATTTACTTGGATTGTTCATATATATGCTCACAACTCCCACTGCATGTGAAATATATGGTCTTGTGTAAACCATTGCATACATCAAAATGCCAACTGCTGATGAATATGGGACCCTGGACATGTATTCTATCTCCTCTTGTGTCTTGGGACACATTTCCTTAGTTAATTTGAAATGGCTGGCCAAAGGTGTACTAACTGGTTTTGCATTCTTCATTCTAAACCTCTCCAAC
>ML808210.1:19650-38652 GCA_009831015.1 Picea engelmannii | reverse complement strand
TGTATACTATCCATCCATGGGTGTTGTATCTGCATGTGCATTTTCCTTCATGTCCAAATACCTTCATCAATCTTGCGGTCCAAAACCCATGACTAGGGTTGACATCAATGACAACAACCAATATTCCAACAATATCCCCCTTTTTCATTGATGGAAACACTCATGCTCCCCCTATCATCATGATCCCAATTTCTCTCCCCCTTTGACATCAATGGAAAAGGGTATGGCTTCTCCCCCTGAGTTTAATGGAAAACAATAACCTTCTTCTTTGGGGCTGCTCCCCCGAAACATGTGGCACTCAATAATACTTCATCCTTATTTTCGGGCTTTGGGACTTTTTATTCCTTGGAATCCTTTTGTGTGGCTTATGTCTTCTCTCTCTTCTTCATGTCTAGGATGTATACGTTGTTCGGTCTTCTTGTTGCAGTTGCAACCAATCTTCCTGAGTTATTTTCTCTGATTTTACATTTTCGGGAGTCAAACGTAAGAGTGTATCCTTGATCACACATTTTACTAACACTGAGTAGATTATGATTCAAGTCTTCAACCAATAGAACATTATTTGTTTTTACATTTTTTCTTCCAATATCTACTACACCTTCTCAAGGTATTTTGGCAGATGAGTCATCTCCAAATGAAACATTGCCACCCTTTCTCTTCAAGCTGATGAATTTTTCTTGATCCCCGGTCATGTGTGGAGAACATCCACTGTCTATGTACCATTCATCTTCTTCTTTACATTCTTCAGCGGTCAATGCTATTCGACAATCTTCATTGTTTTGAATCTCTTTCCTTCTCCATACTGTGGTTGGCATAGGGACATCTTCATTCATATATCTACAATCTCGTGCTTTGTGACTAAGATAATTACATTTGTAGCATGCAATATTTTTGTCCATCAATGGGCAAAATGAATTATAACTTCTGTTGACAAATCCATGATTATTTCCATATCTTCTATTTACACCATTCATGTTTCTTGCATATGTGTTCCTTTCATTGATTCTGCAAATAATTGCCTTATGTCCAAAAATTTTGCAAGTATAACAATGACCAAGAAAGAAATTTTGAAACCTTGGAGTAAGTGGGCTTCTTTGTGATGTAGTCCATCTGGGTTCATGATCTATTCTTCTGTAGTTTCCTTCATACTGATTGAAGCTTCTTTTATTCTTGAAGGTAGGAGATCTTCTTGGATATTCATCTCTTTTGTAATCATTCCTTCTTTCTGGTATCCTGGTCCACTTCTAATCAATTGTCTATGTATCTCTTTATTCAACCTTCTTGTTGGTATTTTCATCTTCTTTGTATGAAGTTTCACCCATGCATCCAAGATGTGTTAAGTCTTTTGGCACTTGAGAGTTTCTTAAGCTCTTCCTAAATGAGACAACTTCTTGTTCAAGTTTCTCACAATCTTCTTCTTTCTTCATCATTTGGACATTCCTTACTTCCCCTATTCTTCTTTCTTCTTCGAGTAGAGTTTTCAAGGAAATGGTTTCTTCTCTTAGTTTCTCAAAGTCTTCTAATTGTTTTATTTGTAGTGCACATGGAGGAGGCACATAAGGATAAAGTTCAAAGTGTTGAAGACTATGTAGTATTGAAATAATTTGAGGATGTCTTTAAAGAGATATCGAGATTTCCAATGAAAAGAGACATTGATTTCTCTATAAATCTGATGCCTGGAGAAACACCTGTATCCAAGACTCCTTATAGGATGAGTATACTAGAGTTGAAGGAGTTGTAGATGCAACTAGAAGAGCTTCTAAAGAAAGGGTATATACACTCAAGTGTGTCACCTTTGGGTTCCCCAATATTGTTTTTGATGAAGAAGGATGGTACATTGAGACTTTGTATCAACTTTAGGCAGTTGAACAAGGTAATAGTAAAGAACAAGTATCCTTTTCCAAGGATAAATTACCTCTTTGATCAACTAAGGGGCATGCAGATATTCTCAAAGATTGATCTCAGATATGGATATCACCAAGTGAGAATTAAAGAAGAAGACATCAACAAGACTGCCTTTAGAACAAGGTATGGACATTATGAATTCACAATGGTGTGATTTAGATTGTCAAATGCACTAGCTATCTTCATGTGTTTGATGAATGGAGTTTTCATAAGTTACTTAGATAAGTTTGTCATTGTATTTCTGGATGAAATACTTATTTACTCAAAGTCTGAAGAGGAGCATGAGAAACACTTGAGGATGGTACTGCAATTATTGAGGGAGCATCAAAGTTATGCAAAGTTTATCAAGTGTTCATTTTACCATGATAGATTCATTATTTGGGTCATATAATTTCCAAGGAAGGAATAGTTGTGGATCCAAAAAAGATAAAACCATTGAGGAATGGCCGACACCAAGAAATTTCACAGAGGTGAGGTCCTTTATGAGACTTGCAGGTTATTAAAAAAGATTTATTGAAGTCTTCTCAAATATTGTGCATCCAATTACACCCTTGCAAAATAAAGGTGCGTGATTTGAATGGACTTCAGATTGTGCAAGGATTTTTTAGCACTTGAAGAGCTTGTTAACAAGTGCACCAATTTTGAGAATTGTTGATTCATATGCAGACTTCATTGTGTGCACATATGCATGCAAGGAAGGGCTCGATGGAGTCCTTAGTTAGAATGGACATGTGGTGTGCTACAAATCAAGAAATTTAAAAGAGCATGAAAGGCTCTATGCTACTCATGAATTAGAATTAGCATCCATAATGCATTCCTTGAAGATGTGGTGACATTATCTCATGGGTAAAAGATTTGAGCTCATAACAAACCATAGTAGTCTAAAGTATCTCTTTGGACAACCAAGTTTAAATGCTAGACAAAGAAGGTGGTTAGAATTCCCCGGTGAGTATGAATTTGACATAAATCATATCATAGGGAAAGAGAACAAGGTGGTTGACACACTTAGCAGGAGGGTGCATGCGATGCATGCTACATCTGTTAGCATGTACAAATTCGATTTGTGTGACAAAAATTTGGAGGTTGTCAAATCAGATCTGCACTATATGGAAATAAAGGCGACTTTACAACAAGGTATGTTGTAGCATAAATGTAAAGGTTACGAGTTAAAAGAGGATGAAATATTCATGTATAAGTGCAGAGTCCATGTGCCAAATGATCAAGAATTGATAAGTATGTTATTGTCGAATATTCATAAGTTTCCTTATGTAGGACACCCATGTTACAAGAAGACAATTGTCGCAGTAAAAAAACAATATTATTGGCTAGGTATGAGAAAGGATGTTGTTGATTTTATTTCTAGGTGCCTTGAATGTCAAAAGGTGAAGGTTGAGCACATACATCCAGCTGGTTTGATACAACCTTTTCCCATTCCTGAGTGGAAGTGGGAAGTTGTAACCATGGATTTCATAACTAAGCTACTTATGACTGATAACCAACATGATTCTATTATGGTAGTGGTGGAAAAGCTTACTAAATCTTCCCATTTTATTCCAGTAAAGTCAGCGCACAAGGCAGCCAACATTTCTAAAATATACATGTGAGAAATTGCTAAGATACATGGTGTACCTAAGACAATTATGTCTGACAAAGATTCGAAGTTCACCTCAAAATTTTGTAAAGGGTTATTCAAAGGATTTGGGACAAATATGAAATTTAGCACAACATATCACCTTGAGACAGATGGACAAACAGAAAGGGTAAATCATGTGATTGAAAATATGCTCAGGATGTATGTGATGGATAAACCATCAAAATGGGAAGACTACCTTCACTTGGTAGATTTTTCTTAAAAAAATGGTTATCAAGCATATTTAAAGATGAGCTCATTTGAATCACTTTATGGTAGAAAGTGCAACACACTAGTGAGTTGGGACAATCCAACAGATCATGCAGTGGTTGGGACAGATCTGCTTAGGGAAATGGAGGAGAAAATGGTAAAGATATGGAAAAATTTAAAGGCTTCCCAAGACATGAATAAAACATGCACAGATAAAGGAAGAACCCATAGAGAGTTTAAAGTGGGTGATCACGTGTTCTTAAAAGTGAAATCTAGACATAGTTCCTTGAAGTTGGGGAATTTTTCTAAGTTGTCAGAGTGCTACCATGGGCTGCTTAAAATCCTAGAGAGGATCGTTCTTGTCACATATATGCTTGCATTTCCTACATCCTTGTGTATTCATAATGTTTTCCATGTGTCATTGATTAAAAAGTACATACCTTATGCTAATCATATTATTGATTGGAATGTGATTCAAGTGGAGCAAGAGGGAAATTTTTGAGTGTGTGGTCGGTTTGCATATTGGATCAGAAAACCAAACAGCTCTGGAATCGAGTCATGGAGATGGTAAAGGTCCAATGGACCTGGTACGGTCCTAAGGATGCAACTTGGGATTGCGAGGATGCTATGTAGGTAGAATATCCATATCTTTTTAAATATTTTTGAAATTTTATATGTACATGTGTATATTATGCACTTAGGAAAATGAATAAATAAGGGGGAGGGGAATGTAATGTCCCTAATCCAAAACCCTTTGTAACTGTACATATAGGCTGGTGAGTTGTTGGTACCAATTGTTAATGTAAATGTACATATAGGCTAGTGAGCTGGGATGCAAATAGGCCAGTGCACCTATCCTTGTAAGTGTAATTAGATTCACACTTATTAATATTATCACATTTTTTACGTAGATAGATCAAACGAAAAGAGATGGGGACTAAATCCACTAGAAAACTGAAAAAGGGGCGGGACTTAAGTTCTAGGGAATATTTTAATAACATTTCCAGAAAAGTGTAAGTTATGGATATTTATTTATCATCAGTTCCCGAGGGATGGGAACGAGTCACCAAGTGGCTAAAGTTATTCCTGAAGGTGGAAAGTGTCGAGTTTAAGGCATGCAATATATATTGTTGGCCTTAGTTTATTTCGGGGGAAGAATTCATTCGAGGATTATTATTCATTCTCTCATGTGCAGAAGTAGTCAAACCATCTAAGAAGGATGACTATTATCTTATCTGTAGAGAAGAGCTTGCGAGTGTGTTATGTATTATAAACAGAGTTTTGTTGTCAAAGAGGTAGATTGTTAGGCTTGTGAGTAGTATTTCTAGTTGAGAGATTTGTTGTCGAAGAGGCGGGTTGTCAGGATCATGAGTAGTCTCTCTAGGTGAGAGATTTGTTGTCGAAGAAGTGGGTTGTCAGGCCCATGAGCATTCTCTCCGGGTGAGAGTTGTGATGGGAACTATTATCTGGTGAGATGGGCATTGGTTGTAGGAATTGGATACTTCTTATTTGACCTATTGATGAGACCCATGGAAGGGAAGTGGGGAAGCCGAGGGACTATTGAGAAGAGAAGGGGAACACTTCCTTGGGTGTAATAGGTGCGTGGGGAATGAGGGAATGTAGACTAGTTGCAATAGTGACACCTTCGACTAAGTAATTATGTCAAGTATCATACTTTAGCCTGGCGTTAGGAACCCTTTTTCTCTGGTGGAGTTAAGCCTCAACTCGTAGGTGACCTGTTGCTAAAAGTATATGAGCAACAAATTCCATGGCTGGGAGGAACGTATGAGTTCTGCGCTCAGTTGGTGACTTTTCATAAAAGATAAGTGTCTTTATGTGCTTGTATTATTTACTATGTGCTTAGTTGTGTATGTTTAATATGGGTTTAATTCTTTTATGTTGTTGCATATAAGCAATTTTTGTTATTCTTTATTATGATTCTTGCACATGTATGTGTGGCACTGATAGTCAATATTCGTAGTCGTGTGTGAGTATGATTGTTGTTGTTAGTATTTCATGTTAAGTTAATCTTATAGTTTTTGTTATAAGTCTGCAATATGAGGTAAGAATGGCCATGCACATAGTGAATACTCTATGTGCACTAGAGTCTATATTTACTTGTGTGCAAAGGGAAGTAGTCTGCACACACAAGGAGGATATAATTGGTGTGAGACGCTAGAATGGTTGCACGCACAGTCGTGTTGTATGTTCAATATATTTGTGCATAGTTGGTTTTGTGTTACTTCCATTTTTTATAAGTTTTATGGTGCAACTCATTTTGGGGTTGAGCGCGTTACTTCAAGTGATACTGTGCAAACTACTATTCTAAGTAGAATTTGCGCAATGTATTTTTTGAATAACATTGTTCAGTAGTAATATGGATGATGTTATAGTATGGTATCTGAAGCAGTTTGGTAACGAGAATGTTACAGATTGGTTTCAGGGCGATATAATTTGATATTGGGTGACATGGCCCAACTTAGGAGGTTGGAAACATTACAACATGTGTGCCAAGTGGCCCTCCAGATGTGTGCCAAGTGACCCTCTTAATCTCAACCAAGTGGCCCTATGGATGTGCGCCAAGTGGACCTCTTGATCTTCACCAAGTGGCCCTCTGCATGTGCGCCAAGTGGCCCTCCACTGTGTTCCAAGTGGCCCACTGGATGTGTGTAGAGTGTCTCTCTGGAACTCTGCTAAGTGGCCCTCTAGATGTATGCCAAGTGGGCCTTTGAATCTGTGCCAAGTGGCCCTACGGATCTATGCCAAGTAGCCTCTAGATGTGCACCAATTGACACTCTTTATCTCTACCAAGTGGCCCTCTGGATGTGCACCAAGTGACATTCTTGACTCCACCAAGTGGCCCTTCGGATGTGTGGAAACTGGCCCTCTCAATATTTTCCAAGTGGTTTTTCGGATGTGCAGAAAGTGGCCCTCTCTATCTTCGCTAAGAGGCCCTCTGGATGTGTGCCATGTGTCCCTTCAGATGTGAGAAAAGTGTCCCTCCATATGTGTGCCAAGTGGACCTTCGTATGTGCGTCAAGTGGCCCTCTCAATCTCCACCAAGTGTCCCTCCTGATGTGCGCCAAGTGGCCCTTTCGAGCTTCTCCAAGTGGTCCTCTGCATCTGGACTATCAAATGGGATAATACTAAATAAAAAACCAGATTTGTATATGAAATGGTTCTTGACAACCAGATTTCTCCTTGAGTGCAACATTTGCTTGGAAATGGACCAAGCAACTTCTTTACAATAAACAAATAATGAAAGGATTCAATGTCAAAATAAATATATGTTCATCTTCATTATAACATCCCTCTAAATCACATGCAATAAGAATATGTATCCATAATTTCTTACAAGAAAAAGAGTGAAATGGTGTTGATCACTTTAGAGAACTTTAAATAAGCATTACATTCAAAACTGAAAAATAATTTGACGGGCATACTAAAAAAATATCATACTTAGAAATCCCATAGTCTAAGAATTCATTAAAGTCGTGTCCTGAAATAGTTCTCTGTGGAGTTTAATACATAAAAGATATCTCGCATTACAAAGCATTTCAGTAAGCCAATTGACTAATTCTCATAAATAAATCTTTCCAAATGCAAGGACTAAACCTCCATGAAGCAATTAGACAATACTGGCTTACATTTATCAGTCACATATATGGTTGTAAAATAGTCAATGAGATTTTAGAAAGAGATCTAGAAGAATAAAAGAAAAACACTAAAAAACTCAGCCTTATGCTTAGTTCAGAAATACAAACATAAAGATTTGAAAAAAATCATGTAGAAGAAGAAGGAAGAAAAATGGAGATCTTTATTTGTTGATGAGAAAGTTGGTTGCATATTGATGGCTAAATAATGTTATCTTGATGATTTGAACCTTGATATTATGATCTTCCAACCCAAATTGAACCTCTCTTTGATGGTGCTCTCTTTCTTTTAAATCTACTCCCAATGATTCTTTGAAGTAGTTAAGGTTTCTATTCTTCTATAAGTTTCCATTTGCATATTATTTTTTGAATTAATGCTTTTTGGACCCACTTCAAACTTTTATAAAATTTATTTAATAAACTTTTATTTCAAAACTTTAAAACTGGCTTCCTGAAAAAAGTGGACTATATTTTAATTTACTGAGAACGATAAGTGAATTCTCATCCATGGATTTTTTTTTAGGATTAATCTTCATCATCACATCTTTCCAACGAGTCATATTGATAAAAATTTGGAATTATGGATCTCAACTTATAGCCTCGGGAAGTCAAGGTTCCAAACAGATTTCCCAACAAGTCATGAAAAAGAGCTTCTTGATATTTTAATTTTTGGAAAAATTATGACCAAATTCAGCCATTGAAACTTGTCCCATTGTCTTCCTTGTTGAATTACCTTTCCAACTAGGTATCACTTTACCCAAACATATGTTTGGATCATGAGTTACAAGCTCTGAAAGATTGTTTCTCAACAATCGTTGATCTGTTTTTTGGATCAATCTCATCCCTTGATATAATTTCTTTTTTTTAGTCCCACATGCATCGTGTTGGGTGAAGCATTGGTTTTTATAATGTAAAGGCTTTCATATCATTCATGTGAAACAAAAGAGCTTATGGAAGGCTTAGTGTATCTCTCGTGCCTTAGGAAAATTCATGACATAGTAAAATTTCGGTTGCCCATTCATCGCCCAATCATTGCCCAGTCAACTTATAAATACCTGACATGTCACATCCAATCAATACCCTATCGCCTACCATGTCACTGTCACTTGTCATCTCTATTAGTCCACGTGCCACCTATGGGTAGGTCCATTTCGCTTCCACGTGTCCACATATAATAGGTCTGGAGTGCCATGTGTCAATGGGAGGTATGCCCACAAATAAAGGGAAATAACTTAGGATAATAATGGTTATTGAGAAAATTTATTAAAATAAATTAAAAGTTCGTGGGGTTATGTGAATGCAGATGTAAGTAGGGAGGTAATACATGGTAAAAAGAGTCGTGAAAATGTCTAAGTGTTAAGACTAAGTATAGAGAGGTTGCAAGGTTATGAACAATAAGTATAGAGAGGTTGCAAGGTTATGAACAATCAGAACCATGCACAATTAGGATGGTGGGACAACATGGTTGTGGTATCACTGCGGACATGATGTAAGACTAAGTAAGAGTGAGTTGGACCCATTGTAAGACTTAGTAAGAATGAGTTGTAAAAAATACTAAGTGTTAAGTGAAGTGAATTAGGAGGATCGAGATTGGGAGGAGGGTATATGTCACGAGCATGGGCCAACCCTTTGGTTGGGCTTCAGAAACACCCAACGTTCCCCAACTCTCATGCAACACCAATTTCTTTCATTCGATCGAAAAACCATATCATCTTACTTAACCCAGACTACGCCTTACTTAACTTTGTTTCATTTATTAGTTAACTATTATGTGTATTTCTTGTACTTATCCAAATAACAAGTAAATAACATAATGCATCCACAATATAAAAAACAAATGTGCAAGTGGGTAGAAAAACTAGCCTAACACCCAAATTTTAACATAGAACAACAATGTGTCGAGTTGAACTCGTGCCACACACAAAGAAAGAGTTACAAGGAGATTCCACTCATTTACAAAGAACCCGTTGAAAAAAAATCACAACTCTACTTCGGTGAACTGCCCTTGGGTGCCCTACCTTCGTTGCCTCAGTATGAACGAACTTCATCATGCTTCGTCTTTGTAAATCCTGTTGCTTTGCCTCATATTGGAGCGACCCTTCCTTCGTCACCACCATTCGATTCGTCCACCAACTTTCTTTGAGAAAGACTTGCCTAAACTTTCGGTTTTTCCTACCGAAGGAAAATCAAGTTACCCTCAAGGGTCTACTTGTCTCCTTGGCGGGAGCTTGCCTCCCTCCTTGTTTGTTGCCTTGGAATCCTCAACTTCGATTATGAAGAAGTATCTCCAACTCCGAATTTCCTACCTTCCTTTTTTTTCACCTTTCCAATATTTAGAAGAGTGCTCCCTTGCTCAAGGGGTGCATCCTTTACAACTGACGCAACTCTTCCCAACTGATGTAACTCTTCCTTTCCAGATCGACTTTCCAAAGGGTGTGTGCCCCTTCCAAGCACATGCTCTAACTCAGTTGACTTGTCACCTTTCGGTTATTGGCACCCAACTTGTTCCTTCATCCATTCGTTCACCCAATCACTTGGTGAAGTGTCTGTCACACGTTTTGGTCGATCTTTCTTACTTGTTCGACCTACCTCTTTGATTGGGTGCCCAAGATTCCATGAAAATCCCACCTTTTGTTTCGTCTCCATCAAGCAATCGATTGTGGAGTCATTCCTTTACATGACACATGCCCAAGGTACCCCGACTCCATCATATATCAAATCCTTCATTTGAACTGAACGCTCCCCATCACAACTTATCCATCTAAGCATGTGGTGGAGGGGCGAGCGTGCTCATCTCACTCAAATCAAGTGCGGAGGCGTTACACCCTCCCCCATTCCAAGTTGTTTCCATCCTAATAATGTCCAAAACCTATGATCTTCGACTCCACCCAAACTCATGCCTACATCACTGCTGCTGCTAGAAACCTAAGTTTCATGCCGAAATGGAAACCCTAAATTATGAATTAGTGAAAATTTCAAGTTTGCAGTGGAAACCCCAAATTTCCACAATACCCATGATCAATCTACAACACTTTGCAACTGTCCTCACTGCCCAAAGTCAACATGCATCCAACCTGCCTCTCTCTAACTCTGTTCACAATGTAGTTCAAGTTTCCCTCATTGTTATGATGATCACTCTTTTCCCTATTGCGATCACAACCTCTATCGCAACCTCAACCAAAACTGAAAAATGTCTAAGTGTTGAAACAATGTTGAACTATTGTGCCCATACTCCAACCATCTCATCATGTCTCCACACTCTACATGCCTCCACATCTTGAATAATTAACTGGGTAACTAATCCAAATTCATGCTCAATCTGTGAAAGTGTACTTACCCACATTGTCCATAGTCATTTATGTCCATTGTTCACCACATGCTCAACCCAAAAACACCAAGGCAATATTGCACTTTCCCCTTCTTTGTTGTGTTCATCCAACTCTATCATGAATTTCCTCTGCAACAACCAAGTGTTGCACAAACGAATCATTTTGTTCCCAAAGTCTGACCCCTTCACCATGTCATTGCGCACTAGCTTTTCCAAGTGACAGATAAGTCAATTGGCCAGTCCAACCATCAGATCACCGTTTTGATGGCACACCTTCAAGTCAAATTTATTTCCTCTCGTCCGCAACTCAACTCATCCATACAAAAAATCACCAAGGAAAACCTTCCTTTCCCCTCCTTGTTGTGATGTTACCCCAAAACACATTCTTCCTTTGTTAAATTCATCAATTCTACTGCGAAAGTTGCTATCCCTCCCTCCATTGTTACACTCAAACTATCTAACATCCAAGGTATTCAAAACTTCAAGGATATCACCGCACACCTACCACCCGTGTGACCAACCAAATTCACTCTCTTTACCCATCCCACGAACTGTAGGATGCCCTGAACTGTCTCATCGTTGTTACAACCATTCCCCTTATGGAACCATGGTTTACATTGACAAGTTTTCCCAATTCAAGTATGAGCATGGCTTCATTAGTGAACCTCCCATCTTCTTCATCACTTATCCGTGAAACATTCTAAGTACACAAGTCTCACACAACCAATAGTCACTTCCACATTACTTCTATATTTGTGCTTCATTTCCTCCTATCAGTGTGATCCTCTAATCTGCATAAGTCCACAACTACCTCCACATGTGTCTCACTGTACTATCCAAACAAATCCATGCGGAATGAGTCACCCAAATATTTCCATGATGCCTTTGTTCACCTCTTGGAATGAATCGTCTGCCTCTGTCAAAACAATTCTTCGTTTGGATCTCCGCTACGATGGTCAAGTCACCTCATAACTCAACCAATGTGCCTAAGGCACTCATGCACCTCGACACCATCATGAATCATGCCCAAGTCTGACAACTTGTTACTTCATAAGATTCATGCAAGTGTTCTTCATCATTCCAAACAAACTCAAAAGAACTGCACAAAGGCCTCCTTGATTGCACCCACAAATCCCTCCTCCACCAGCCACCTATCTGCACAAAATCATCCCATTCACTTCATGAAATAGTCCAAGTTTGCACACTTCAAAATTGTCCAAGTCACAAACTTTCCAAATCAGTTGCCACCCATCATTTTATCTCCATCATTGGTTTCCTTCATACCAATACCCAATCCCCACATCTGTCGTTCATCAAGTCACCTTATTGCCAAAAGTGCAACTTCTCATGAAGTCTGCCACCCTTCGTCTTCCTTCCAGAAACATAGCTCAACAAACGACTCCAGTGAAGGCTTGCGTAGAGACATCTTGGTGAGGTGTGCCCAAGAAGTTTTGCACAAGTTTCTAGCCAACTATGTGATACCCAAAACTCCATTCAAGTCACCTTACCCAACCAAACCCATCTTTCATTTTCTCCATACGTTATCTTCGTGCCTTGAAATGCTTCCAAACAAGGACACCATGCATAAACCTATCATTAATTCACCCATTGTTAACTGACTTCCATATGAAATCTACAATCGACATTCACAACCCAATTGACTCAAATTCTTTGGTAGTGCATGACAAGAAGTTGGCACAGTGGAAAATGTGCTCAGCTACAATCTAAACCATGCATTCAAATGAACTCTTATTCTTCATTTGTTATCTTCGTGCCCTAGAATGCTTCCAAATTAGGACACCATGGACACGTCTCTTTTTTTCCCAACACGAAGTTGTCACGGTGGAAATCGTGCTCAACTGACTGAAATACAACCAAAAATTCATTCTGACATCTCAAGTCACGAAGGTGACCCAACTCACTGACTGTTCAACGAACTCAAACATCCCTTTGCTCGACTGCATGAGTCGTGCACTCCATAGAAAATGATCTCTGATACCAACTATCACGAGGCTGGACGAACCCTTCTATTGGGTGGTAGAAACACCCAACATTCCCCAACTCTCATGCGGAACCGACGTCTTTCGTTCAATGACAAAACCATGTTGTCTTTCTTAACCTGGACTACACCTTACTTAAATTCGTTTCGTTTATTAGTTAACTGTTATGTGTGTTTATTATACTTATCCAAATAAAGAACATCATGCATCCATAGTACAACAAACGAATGTGCAAGTGGACGGACAAACCGGCCTAACGCCCAAATCTTAATACAGAACAACAGTGCATCGAGCTCAACTCATGCCACACACAAAGAAAGAGTTAGAAAGAGATTTTGCTCATTTACAAAGAACATGTTGTGAAAACATCACAGCTTTCCTTCGACGAGATTCCCTTGGGTGCCCCCCCTTCATTGCCTCATTCTAAATGAAACTTCATCATGCTTCTTCTTCGTAAAGCCTGCTACTTTTCCTTAGATTGGAGCGACCCTTCCTTCGTCACCACAATTTGATTCGTCCACCAAATTCCTTTGAGAAATACTTTCCCAAACCTTCGATTCTTCCTCCCCAAGGCAACTCAAGTTACCCTCAAGGGTCTACTTGGCTCCTTGGGGGCAGATCGCCTCCCTCCGTGGTTGCTTCCTTAGACTCCTCAATTGCGATTATGAAGAAGTGTCTCCAACTCTGACTTGCCTACCTTCATTTTTTTTCACCTTTCCAATATATAGAAGAGTGCTCCCTTGGTCAAGGGGGCATGTCCTTTCCAACTGACATGACTCTTTCCAACCGATGCAACTCTTTGTTTCTGGACTGACTCACCAAAGGGTGCATTCCCCTTCCAAGTCCATGCTCTAAATCAGTTGACTCATCACATTTCGGTTATGGGCACCCAACTTGTGCCTTTGTCCGTCTATTCACCCAATCACTTGGCGAAGTGTTCATTGCACATCTTGGGAGATCTTTCTTTCTTGTCTGACATGTCTCTTCGGTTGGGTGCCCAAAATTATATGGGGTTCCCACCTTTTGTTTCATCTCTGTCATGCAACTGATTTTGGAGTTTTTCCTTGGCACGATGCGCACCCAAGGAAGCCTAACTCCATAATATATCAAATCCTTCGTTTGAATTGAACACTCCCCATCACAACTCGTCCATCTAAGTCTTCGGTGAAGGGGTGCATGCACTCGTCTTGCTCGACTCATGTGCAGAGGAGTTGCAATATAGTTTATGAAAGAGTCATAAGAATCATCACTGACTCACGGTAAGTCATAAAAAAATTGAGTATGAGTTGTAAAAAAGACTAAGTATTAAGTGAAGTGGATTGGGATCGGGAGGAGAGTATTTTATATGGAATAGTCATAAGAATCACCACTGACCTTGACGGTAAGTCATAAAAAAAATATACTAAGTGTTGGGGAAGAGTTACATGAAATATGGAAAAGAAAAGAAAAGAAAATATGAAAGGAAAAAGGAAAATAAGAAAGGGAAATAGAAAAATAAAGTGGAAAATAAGAAGAAAAAGGAAAATGGAAAAAGAAAAAGGAAATGGAAAAGGAAAATGAAATAATGGAAATGGAAAGTGAAATAATGGAAAAGAAATGAAAATGGAAATGGCTAAGTATGGAATATGGAGTATGGAGAATAGAGTGAAAGGGAGAAAAATGGTTAAGTATGGAGAGTAGAGTGGGAGAGAAAAGAGACAAAAATGGTTAAGTATGGAGAGGAGAGTAATGAATGAAAGAAAGAAAAATGGCTAAGTGTGAGAAGAGAAGTGAGGGGAATATGATAGTAGGGTATGATATACGAGAGTATAAGAGAGGAAGTTGTAAAAATGGCTAAGTATGGATATGGAGAGGAGGTGGAAAATGTTAGAGGAGGGGAACATGTAAGTTGAAAAAGGACTAAGTGTTGCACATGGAAGAAGGGGGAAGAAAAAAGGGGCACAAAACTTAGAAAACATTTCTCATCACTTTTTCAAAGTTCTTCTTGCAATCTCTTTGCCGAGCAGTTGGAAAAAATTATGAGTATCTTGGGCATACAAACTCGAATTTTGATTCCACAAAATACATGATGAAGATGATACTAAGGGTTATGCCATGAACTAATGAGCATACACAAATTCCAACTTTTGATTTTTTATTATTATTCCAAAGAGAGGAAAATCTAAGTGATAAAAAATTTTGATCAACAAAAGTTTGCCTCTTAAACTTATAATTTATGTAATTCAATACATCTAACTTATTTTCTTAATTTAGATAGGAATCCGTTAGATTTTACATGTCTAAGTAGACAAATAAATAAGATGAATTTATCTACAATAGAAATTACCTTAGATTAACCAATGATTCTATCACTTCACAACTATTGTGTACTTTTCCCACATAGCAACTCTTCCTCACAACCTCAAATTTTCTTAGTAGTGCACCCCTGAATTATCACTACACTAGTGCATTAGGATACAAGGTGCACCATGGTAGGGTTAAAAAAAAATACCAAATTGATTTCTCATTTTTACTATCCATCATTGCTTCTAACGCATTCAAGCACTAATGCTCTTTGTCCATCTATGTGGGATCAATTGTCCCATGTTTTTGAGTTACTAAATTTCACCATAATCCAAACTAGGTTCCATTTTGTTTCTAAATTTTTCAACCCCCTCCCCAAGATTTAATTTTTTTATTTCTTTGCAAACCATGCCTCCATGGAAGAAATGAGGCTAGGCAATTTCCTCATTTCTTTTCTACATCTTAATTTACATTTTCATGATTTTAGTTTTCCAATTAAATTTATATATTCCTTTATTTTTTGAAAAAATGTCATTGATGTGACCTTTTGTACATTCACACACCACACGACAATTTGTTTACAGGTTGCATTGAATTCTATGTTCCTAACATTCTAAGCACACTAATGATTCTAAAATGATTGACACACATATTTATTACAATATTTGATGCATTAAGGAATGTTATGGGGCATTGTTATTGGGGTGAAATATCCACATATGCGCACTGCAAAATGTTGGCACACTGACTTTCCAATTTGTATGTGCCTACAATATGTGGTGCATTGATGTAGAATAGTAGCATCATAGTTTGGGTACTGATTATTTAACATGCATTGCTAGATTCAAGACAGTTATACCTCATGATGGTTGTGCATGTGTGGATGACTAGGTGCATCGTTGGTATCACTAACCTATCACTTTGTTGCACCACTTGGAATGTTGTACTTTCCTACTATTTGTAGTGTGTTGATGAGGATTACAATCACTTTGTGGTAGTGCTATGTATTATTCCAGTGCACCAAAATTGGTGGCTAGAGACACTGGTGTCTAGACACATCAATGCAATCATTAATTTTTTTCAATTTATTGCATGCATTAGTGTATTTAGGGATGACTTCACATAACATATAGAGTGCTATTAGATATATGTAGCACATTTCATTGGCAACAGACACCTTGCTCTTATGGCGCACTGACATGGGTTAGGAAGCATGGCTCTATGATGCATTTTTTCATAAACATAGGTGTTAGTGTAGAAGTATATATCACCATAGGTGATGAATTGTAGAAAAATAGGTGCACTAGAGATGGTGCACAAAATTAAAAGAGGTGCACTAGATAGTTTTACCCATTTTTAATGCACCAATTTAAAATTCAATACTGAGTGAATATTACGAATGGTAATTTAGTAAATATTGTATATTTTATATCTATTTTTTCCTAATGAGGTTTCTATAAGAATCAATGACAACCAAAATAATAGTAGGTCAATACATATAACTTCATGCATGTTTGGGAGGCCCAAGAGAGGGAGATGGATTTGTTTCCTTTTTTGAACACTGTTGAGGGTTGCCTCCTATTGATGGATGTTGACCTCCTTAAGTTTTTTGAGGAGGTTAAATCCCTTAAGGGGAACATTCAATTATTGTTCTAGCTAATACTTGATTGTGATAATGTTAGACATGCATTTAATTTTGGTCGCAATCTATGGTAACAACCCAAGGACATTTATTTTTTCACCGACCTATCTAGGGGAGGGGGATGTTTTCCTATTTTTCCCTATGTGTCACCTAGTGTTTCAAGAGAGATTCAGTTGGCATATGTTCTTAGATATGTTAATATATAAATTATTGAACCCATTGACTTTGAGGTTATTAAGGGTGGTTATTCTTGCATTCTTTTATAGATAAGGACGTTAGGTGCTTGTGAATTATCATTACCACACTAGCACACCATACTAATAATAGGAAACACATTATTTTCCATATGATATATTATGTAGATGGCCTTGTTTAGTGGCCCAAATTAATCAGGTGGTCTCCTATTCTACTACAACAATTTTTCATTGCTTCATATAGATGTCGTAGCATGTTGGAGAGGAAACAACTCTTCCCATTTTATTTAAAGCTATTTTTCTTTGTTTTTAGAGGTTTCTAGTGATTTGAATGTCATGTGATTACCACCCTACTAGATTATTTATTTATGTATGTATGCACATGTAGGAACATAATTTCCCTAAGAGGGACTAAACAAAGTTTCCATGTAGGGATGTGGGTGAGGATGTTGTTTCTGTGTTAGGTAGTGAGGACGATCACATCCTCGAGATTGTGCATTATTCTTATGTAGGGATGGATTAATTGGGGTGTCTAAAATTCCTACTTATTGTAGTTAAGACACCAAATGAGAGAGATAATATTATTGTGAAGTTTTAATTGTTCTAGTTGCATTCATTTTTTGTCATATTTAATGCACATGTTATTGATTATAAGATTTTTTTTAAATTATTTAATTATTGTCTACTATTTTGCAAAAAATTGTTCATATGGTGGTGAGTCGACACCTCCCTATTGTGATGTGGATATGGTTGAGGTTGAGGAGTCATCTCAGAAGTGTAGACATGGATTGCACCAAATTCAATCTCCATTTGGTTATATTAGTTATGTACTTTGATGATTGTCTATGGAGTTCAACTAGTTAGACATAGAATGATATTGTGGGATCATAAACTTGCAAATATATCTGTGACTCTTCCCCTAGATATGAAATTATTATTTCAAAATGATATTGATATCTCAATGGAATTATAAAGGGTGAGGGTGAAGGAACAACGATCCATGAGATGCGCTCATTCATGTTCTTTGCTTTATTCTTCGTCTTCTACATGTTCAAAATATGATACATTTAAGGATGCTCCTCCTCCTCCTCCACCCATGCCACCAATTGTTCCACTTATTGCTCCACATCTTTCTCAATCCATGAATCCACTCACTGATGCACCCATGTATCCACCTACTATTACATTGGCTACTAACCTCCCAGTAATGCTATATATGGGAGATGTATATTGATTGTTGATATGTATGCTTGGGATGTATATTTGAGATATATATTGATTTGATGTTATAATTCATATATTACACTTGTTCATATCATGTATATGGTTGTTGACGTTGTTTTATATTTTTGTATTGCACATTTTGTTATTATTAGCACATTTTAATCGATGGTTGATTCATATTTTTCGATTTGTGAAATGTATAATGAGTATGTTAATGACTAGTATTATTAATTATTTCCCTATTTTAAAATCAAATTTGAGATGTATCATTCATTCAATCTAATATTGCACTAGTTCCCCAAATGAGGTGTTGAGAGGTAAGGAGAATGATGCAAGAGAATCCTGCCTCCAAAATTTTGGCATGTTTGACTACGTCTAGGGGTCTTGAGTTTATTTGAATTTAATTATGTAATTGTTAAAATTCATATGTTTGAAGGAATTCTAGAAGTCTTTTTGTATTCGATTGTAATTGAGTTAGTCGATATTTTTGAGGACATAGAGAGATTTTAGGGTTGGTTGTATCTCTCTTGAGAGTTTTGTGGATCTAGAGGATTTTTAGGATTTGAAATAGATTGTAGTTTCAGAATCCTTTGTATCAAAATTGTAAGCTTTCGAGCAGATTCAGGGTGGCCAATTTAGAAGATTAATCAGACCAGAGTTGTGTGGCCAATTGAGTGAGGAATCAGGCTAGAGAGGGAGATGTTGGAAAGGCCATTAAGAATCCTTATGTAATTTGTATGTATAATGTGTGTACAATTGATTAATTAAATCACTATGTTTCAAGTGTTAGATGGAATTAGTCATTTAATGATCTCTGTGTGGATTGTGTGTATTTGAACTTCTACAAGATTAAGTGTTGGGTAAGTTAATGTAGAACAAAGAGGAATTTATCTTAATCTGTGTGTTGCAGGTTAACATTTGGACGTGAAAAAA
>ML808210.1:0-19550 GCA_009831015.1 Picea engelmannii | reverse complement strand
GTAGGGAGGTTGAGACATGATGGTTTGAATGCTTGCCTCACTCATGTTCTTCCTCCTCCCCACAAGCACCTAGGATATATTTATCCAACACGTGTAATTTCCCTAATCCAAACCCTTTATAATTGTACATATAGGTTGGTGAGTCATTGGTACTAATTGTAAATGGAAATGTACATATAGGTTGGTGAGCCATTAACACCAAGTTTTGGTTCAACGCGCACTTCAATAGTGCGAGGGGATTTTATCAAAGAAAGGGTGCACACTTGGGTAAGGGTGAACATTTCAAAGTGTTGCGCGTGCTTGAGAAGGTGTGCATGAACTACCTAGAGAGTCTGTGTGGTTATGAGGCTGGTGAGTCAGGATGCAAATAGGCCAGTGCACCTATCCATGTAAATGTATTACACTTATTAATAATATCACATTGTTTCACATAGACAGATTAGATGAAAAGAAATGGGGGGCTAACTCCACCAAAATATAGAANNNCTTAGGGAATATTTTATTAATATTTCCGTAAAAGTGTAATTTATGGATAAATTGTTTTACCCTAAGTTCTCGGCGATGGGAACAAGTCACCAAATGGCTAAATCTAGTTTTAAAGGTGACAAGTGTCTAGTTTAAGACATGCAATATATATTGTTGGCCTTAGTGTATTTCGGGGGGAATATTTTTCATTTTTTTCATTCACTCATGGATTCAATCCGACGCTCCTATGGAATGGAAGATCGAGAACTGATTGTCATTCTATAACCTAGTGCTTGGGAAAAACAATATGTGGAAGAAGAGGTAGGTTGTCAGGCCCATGAACATTCTCTCCAGGTGAGAGTTTTGTTGGGAATTGTTCCCTGGTGCGTTGGGAATTAATTGTAGGTATATGAGACTTCATGTCTGACCTGTTGCTGGAACCCTAGAAGGGAAGTGGGGTAGTCGATGGACTGTTGAGAAAATAAGGGGCACACTTCCTTGGGTGTAATAGGTGTGTTGGGAATGAGATGTTGTAGGTTAGTTGTGGCAATGGAACCTTGGATTGAGCAACTCTGTAGACATCATATCTTAGCCTGGAATTAGGAGCCATTTTTCCCTGGTGGAGTTAAGCCCTAGATCAGGGGTGACATGTTGTTGAAATCTTATGAACAACAAAGACTATGATTGGGAGGAACGCCCGAGTTATGCACTCAAATGGTGACTTTCATAAAAGATAAGTGTCTTTATGTGCTTCTCTCATTTACTGTGTGCTTACTTATCTATATTTATTATGAGTTTAATTCTTGTATGTTGTTGCATATAGGTAATTGTTGTTATTATGTATAATGTTGCTTGGACACGTAAGTGTGGTGTTGATTTTCATTACTATAGTTGTGCATGAGTATGATAGATATTTTTAGTTTTCCTGTTAAGTTATCCTTATGTTAATGGTCATGAGTCTTCATGGAGAATTTATAATGGTCAGGCATGCGAGGAATATTATGTGTGCATAAGAGATTGGTTTTTGTTGGTGTGCACCGGGAAGCAGTCTACGCATATAAAGAAACAAAGTTGGCGTGTGATGCCAAAATGGTTGAACACACAGTAATGAGCACATGTTCAATATGGATTATGCGCATAGTAGTGTTGTGTGTTCAATATGCTTGTGCACATTTGTAATTGTGTTACTTCCGCTATTTTCAAGTTGTGTAAAAGAAGAAATTTAGTGGTGTGACTCACCTTGAGGTTGTGCGTGATACTTTAAGTATTATTTCACATAACTATGTTATTAAGTAGAATCTGCGCACTGAATTTTGGATTAGCATTTTTCAATAGTAAGTTGGATGATGTTATAGTGTGGTATCATAGTAGTTTGGTAACGAGGTCGTTACATTGTGGTATTAGAGCGACACAACTTTATATTGTGTGGCATGGCCCAGCCTGGGTGGTTGGTATCATTACAACATGTCCTTCCAATTTGCATGCCACCCTATCTTCTTTGATGACCTCTCGGTCGATACCCACAGTTATGTAGCCCTTAAAATTCATTGTTGTATATAAAACCCACAATGGGGTGTCCAAGGATCCACAAATCTCCATTCATTTGGGCCTCAAAATGCTCTTAATTCGTGCCTATCAATAACGCTTCCAACTAAGTGCTAGTCTCTGTGAGACCCTACAGATAACCATGGGGTTATCCAATCAATCTCCTTACCATTTGCGCTTACTCCACACATCCTTGGGATATGACCACAGTCTTCACCCTTGGGTGCTTAATATTTTCAAATGCGGGATATTAGACTTCTTCCTAGCTTTCAAAGTCCATTGTTGATCGTCACTAAAAGGACGGTCTCTATATATCACCTCAGACTACTCCAACCCTCAATATTTTATGTCGATCTAACTTTAATCAAATGTTCTGGATTTGACATCCACTTCTCTTTATTATCGGAGCCCTTCCATCAGACTCCCATGCACTTCCATGGTCCAAAGCATTATCTCTGACAATTTTTCACCACCCTCTCGGACTCCGAACAATCAACCACTCTCCACCATTGATTTATCGAAATATCTACAGTCCAAAATCATCGTCATTTTGTGCTTACACATATGTTGTGCCCTAGTCTTCATCGGTAAACCTATACATGTTTACCACATGTCACCTTCATACTCATCCACATCACCACCACGTTTCCTTATTTCATTCGTTGATGTCACGTCTAGGTCCTTGTCAACTACCACATGTCACTTGGGTGACTTACCACTTGTCTCAATATAAGTCATGGATATATTCGACTAAAAATAGAACACCATCGTCTATCGCCATCGCTCTCTCAGACCTCCTCCAACTATAGGACTCTGATGATCCTATTCTGATAGAAAATGAAGTGACGCCACACGTTGTTCTCCCACTAACTGATATGGTTCATTCAAATCAGATCTCCACCATCCGTCGTTATTATTTATATTGGAGTTGTTTCAACTTCTTGATTCTGAGAGCCAATAGGGCATTGCCATGCATCCTCTCATTAACCCTTGACTACGGTCACTCTGAATGCATCTCGACCGTCAATCGCCCAAACTTCATCGGATTTATATACCGTTTCATACTCTGAAATCACTATCCTGAAGACTATCAATACTTTCCATGTGGAGACTTGATGGCCCTTGATATTTCTACCTCTGAATTCAATTGTAGCCATAGATATGGGTAGATCTATGTCCATGATCTAATCCTAATTAATGGTGGATCTCCCTCGATGGATTAGTCTGATGGAAAGTTGAATACTTATCGTCACACACCTCTCCTCTAGTCTTGATATACGGTCAGGATTTAATCAACCATTGAGCAGACGGTTAGGATTTCTTCTTTGATTTTAAGCTTGATCCAACGAATTTCCTCTGCATGGACTCATGATCCAACGATTACAATTTATTATAATTTAATGGTTACAATGAATCTCAATGGGATATGACGATTGTTGTTTCTCGATCACCTGCAAAGGGTTTGGACTTTGTTCTTTCTATGGCTTGTGCACATAGCTGATATATTACTTTATTCCTTCTTGATCCTGGTCTGATTAACCTTATTCACATTAATTTCCCTTCGATCCCTTAAGATCATTGATATCTATGATGATCGATGATTAATAGTCAGTAACAATTTACTGATATGGGGATTTGTTCACATCCAAACTATAACCTGCAAGACACATATTAAGAGAAATTACTCTTTATTCTACAACAACACTTAATCTTGCAAAATTTCAAATACACACAATCTACACAGAGATCAATAAATGACCAAGTCCATCTAACACTCGAAATAGAGTGATTTGATTAATCAATTGTACACACATTGTACATACAAATTATATAAGGCCTCTTAATTTCCTTTCCAACATCTCCCTCTCTGGCTTGATTCCTCACTCAATTGGCCACACAACTTTGGTCCGATTAATTTTCTAAATTGACCACCCCAAATCTATTCGAAATCTTACAATTTTGATACAAAGGATTTTGAAACTACAATCTGTTTCAAATCCTAAAAGTCCTCAAACAAATATTTAGGATCCTCTAGATCCACTAAACCCTCAAGAGAGATACAACCAACCCCAAAATCTCTCTAATTCCTCACAAATACTGAGGACTAACTCAATTACAATCGAATACAACAAGACTTCTAGAATTCCTTCAAACATAGGATTTTTAACAATTACATATTTAAATTCAAATAAACTCAAGACCCCTAGACTTAGTCAAACATGCTCGAATTTTGGAGGCAGGATGCTCCTGCATTAGACTACCAAGGAACAAAAAGTTTTCATGATCTCTTGATCATGAGTTCCATTAGTTGAAGTCATGTTGGGTCCCATACTTTATATTATTGTTTACTTGCCTTGTTGTCTTGTTCTTGCCTTGTGATTGTCTGCAACTGTCCATTTTATTTGATGTTGATGTAAATATCCTTTGCTTCAGTATGTATTTTCTAATACATCTTCACCATCAACATCCTCATCTCTTCAATATCCATGTCCAGTCCATCCTCTAGCTGCTACATACTGTTGCAAACTTGTTTTTGAAATTTGTTGTTGTTGTTGATTGGTTGTTTCATTCCCTCTTCTTCATATCTTTATCTCAAAGAATGTGGGATATCCAACTCCTCTATAGAAAACCAATTTTTTTCTTCAGGATACTTACTCTCAATTATGCAATCCCCCTCATCAATCCTTGGATTGACCAACCAGTCTTCTAACATCTTCAATTCTTCTTCAAAATCAATGAGCACTAAATTTGAGTGTTTCCCTTCATCCTCTTCCTTGTTTTTTGCAACAACAAGTTCCTAAAATTGCTCCTTCATCTCGAAATCACTTAATAAAAAGTGATCTAGGAACTGATCATCTTCATGAGACAATGTTTCATCTTCTTTCCCTATGGAAGATCTTTGTATCTGTCTATATTCTCTTTATGCAAACACACACTAATGATTAATTGGAAAACTGTGAGACTCTGAATTCTCTGCTGATGCTTTCAACGTCATATTTATTTGCTCCAATGCAGCATCAAATTCCTCGTCTGCCTTTCCTGACATCATCCTCTTGTGTTGTTCTGAGCATCTCATCAGACTTCCATCAACATCTATCTTTTCAACAATTTAATTTGCAAGTTGTGTGTAGTCTCCACCTTTACTACCTTCATGAGATGACAATATATCATCCTCCTTCATAATATAATTCTCATTATGTTTTGTTGTTATTCTTTCAGAAAGCATATCTCCATATTTAGCAGTCTTTATGACAATTCCATTTGACTATCCAGTTTCTTCCCTTTCACAACCTGCAATCATACACAAGATGTCATATTTAAAAACATAAGGCTCCTTATCCTCATTTGCTTCCTCTGTCAGCACATCCTCATGTTGATTGGAACTTCCCAAATAGTTCTTGAGACTCTCAACATGTCTCTCTTATTCCTCATCCTCTCCAAGGACACCTCCTTTCTCTGGTTCACATAATTGAACTCCTTCCTCTGCAAGTGACTTCTATCTGAACTCAACTCCTCTGAGTTTCCCCTTCTTCATCAAAGAACTCAATTTGTGCTTCAATTTCCTCAATCTTCTCTTCGGCTTCCTTGCAAACAATTTCATCACATACCACTTAACTCTCTTCCTTAGATTCCATCCTTGTCTCTAGTTTTTCTCTATCTTCCTCTATAGAAGATTTCCAATGTAACTGATTTTTTCTCTTAACTCAACCATTTCTTTGTCAATATCCTCTTAACTCATCCTCTTCATGCCATTTTTCTTGGCATCCTTCTTTCCTCTATTGTTGATTCCTTCTGAACCTTTACAATGACCATCAATAGTCATTTCCATCTCTTGAAAACTCTTCATATTCCACTGTGAGTTGCATCAATCCCCTCTATGTAGAAAGCCTCCTCTACCTGCCAGTCAATACCTCACCAATATTCCTCTAAGCTATGGCCTTTTGGTATTAAATATTCTATCTCTTAGAACCCTATGAGCGTCTCCTCTTCTCTTCTGGATTCTGCACTCTTTCTCTCCTCCTTGAGAACTTCAATGGTTCCCCTCACTTCCAATCCTCAGTTGAAAGTGTTACAACACTCCTTGCTATAATGTTATACTACAATCTTAACTTGAGAAATTTTCTTTCTCTCTCTCACAACTCCACTGGTTGTATTGTTGCCACCAATTCCTTTTCTGATACCTACAAATACATATCTTCATAACCAGACTTAAAATTAAAATACCACCCATTACCTGTAAGATCTATTAATGAGATCTTATCCTCCACATTTAATGTACTTGAATGGACAACTCCCTATCCAATGCCTCTACAACTTTCTCATGCATTCCTCTATGCATGCTCCCCTCTAAATTTTCTTATATTATCTACTGCAATATCTGCAATGTCAAATTACAGATTTCCCCATACAATCTTAGATAAAAAAAAATTGCTCTGATACCAAAAATGAACTTCGTTCATTTAAGAATTCCACCTGAAATCAAATACATAGGAAAATTAAATCTAACGCTCTATAACCAAGAATGATAACCTCTCGGTCGATACCCACAATTATGCATCCCTTAAAATTTGTTGTTTCACATTAAACCCACAATCGGGTGTCCAAGGATCCACAAATCTTTGTTCATTTGGGCCTCAAAATTCTCTTAATTCATGCTTTTCAATAACACTTCCAACCTAGCACTAGTCTCCATGAGACCCTGTAGATAACCACAGGATTATCTAATCAATCTCCTTACCA
The DNA here is from genome assembly GCA_009831015.1 of Picea engelmannii. NCBI lineage: Eukaryota > Viridiplantae > Streptophyta > Pinopsida > Pinales > Pinaceae > Picea > Picea engelmannii. The sequence goes on along the minus strand of ML808210.1, from coordinate 12,800 downwards.
TTTGTGCTTACTCCACATGTCATTGGGTTATGGCCACAATATTCACTCTTGGGCACTTAACCTTTTTAAACGTGGGCTATTGGACTTCTTCCTTGATTTAAAAGTCCACCGTTGATCATCATTGAAAGGATGATATCTATATTGTGCCTTAGACTACTCCAGCCCTCAATATCTGTCGTCGATCTAACTTTAATCAAACGATCTGGATTCGATGTCCACTTATATTTTGTATCGAATCCCTTCCATCAAAATCCCGCGAGATTCCACACTCTGAAGTGTTAGCTCCAATAGTCTTTCACCACCCTCTCAGACTCCAAACAATCAACCTCTCTCCACTATTGATCTGTCGAAATATCTACGGTCCACAATCACCATCATTATGTTCTTCCACCTATGTTTCACCTTGGTCTTCATCGAACAACCTATATACATATGCACATGTCACCTTCATACTCATCCACATCACCGCCATGTGTCCTTCTTTTGTTCGTTGATATCACGCCTGGGTCATTTTTAACTTCCACATGTCACTTGGGTTACTTTCCACTTGTCTCAATCTAAGTTTTGTATCTATTCGACTCTGAATAGATCACCACCATCAATCATCATCACTCTGTTGGACCTCCTCTAACTATAAGACTCCGATGATCCTATTCTGACACCAAATGAAGTGACGACACACGCCATTGTCTCATGCACTAATCTAGTTAATTCAATTCATATCTCCACCATGCATCGTTATTCTTTCTATCGGAGTTGTTTCAACTGCTTGATTCTAAGATCCAATAGGATATCTCCATGTTTCCTCTCATTAACCCTTGACCAGGGTCACTCTGAATGCATCTGGACCATTGATTTCCTGACCTTATTTGGAGTTCTCTATTGGTTCATACTTCAAAAGCACTATCCCAAATACTATCAATACTTTCCACGTGGAGACTTGATGGCTCTTGATCCTTCTACCTCTGAATGCAACTATAGCCATAGATTTGGGTAGATATATGTCTAGGATCTAATCCTGATTAACAGTGGATCTCCCTCGATGGATCAGTCCAATGGACGGTTGGATCCTTCTCGTCATACACCTCTCCTTAATTCTTGATCTATGGTTGGGATTTAATCAACCATTGATCGAAAGGTTAGGATTTATTCTCTAATTTCTTATAATCTAACGATTGCAATGAATCTTGATGGGATCCGATGGTTGTTTTTTCTTGAGCACCTACAAAGGTTTGGACTTTGTTATTTATATGGCTTGCGCATAGAGCTAATATATGAATTTATTCCTTCTCAATATTGTTTCGATTAACCTTTATTCGTGTTAATTCACATTCGATCCCTTAGGATCATCGATGATCGATTATCAATAGTCAGTAATTATTTACTGATATGGGGATTTTTTCACGTCCAAATGTTAACCTGCAACACACAGATTAAGATAAATTCCTCTTTGTTCTACATTAACTTACCCAACACTTAATCTTGTAGAAGTTCAAATACACACAATCCACACAGAGATCATTAAATGACTAATTCCATCTAACACTTGAAACATAGTGATTTAATTAATCAATTGTACACACATTATACATACAAATTACATAAGGATTCTTAATGGCCTTTCCAACATCTCCCTCTCTAGCCTGATTCCTCACTCAATTGGCCACACAACTCTGGTCTGATTAATCTTCTAAATTGGCCACCCTGAATCTGCTCGAAAGCTTACAATTTTGATACAAAGGATTCTGAAACTACAATCTATTTCAAATCCTAAAAATCCTCTAGATCCACAAAACTCTCAAGAGAGATACAACCAACCCTAAAATCTCTCTATGTCCTCAAAAATATCGACTAACTCAATTACAATCGAATACAAAAAGACTTCTAGAATTCCTTCAAACATATGAATTTTAACAATTACATAATTAAATTCAAATAAACTCAAGACCCCTAGACGTAGTCAAACATGCCAAAATTTTGGAGGCAGGATTCTCTTGCATCATTCTCCTTACCTCTCAACACCTCATTTGGGGAACTAGTGCAATATTAGATTGAATGAATGATACATCTCAAATTTGATTTTAAAATAGGGAAATAATTAATAATACTAGTCATTAACATACTCATTATACATTTCACAAATCGAAAAATATGAATCAACCATCGATTAAAATGTGCTAATAATAACAAAATGTGCAATACAAAAATATAAAACAACGTCAACAACCATATACATGATATGAACAAGTGTAATATATGAATTATAACATCAAATCAATATATATCTCAAATATACATCCCAAGCATACATATCAACAATCAATATACATCTCCCATATATAGCATTACTGGGAGGTTAGTAGCCAATGTAATAGTAGGTGGATACATGGGTGCATCAGTGAGTGGATTCATGGATTGAGAAAGATGTGGAGCAATAAGTGGAACAATTGGTGGCATGGGTGGAGGAGGAGGAGGAGCATCCTTAAATGTATCATATTTTGAACATGTAGAAGACGAAGAATAAAGCAAAGAACATGAATGAGCGCATCTCATGGATCGTTGTTCCTTCACCCTCACCCTTTATAATTCCATTGAGATATCAATATCATTTTGAAATAATAATTTCATATCTAGGGGAAGAGTCACAGATATATTTGCAAGTTTATGATCCCACAATATCATTCTATGTCTAACTAGTTGAACTCCATAGACAATCATCAAAGTACATAACTAATATAACCAAATGGAGATTGAATTTGGTGCAATCCATGTCTACACTTCTGAGATGACTCCTCAACCTCAACCATATCCACATCACAATAGGGAGGTGTCGACTCACCACCATATGAACAATTTTTTGCAAAATAGTAGACAATAATTAAATAATTTAAAAAAAATCTTATAATCAATAACATGTGCATTAAATATGACAAAAAATGAATGCAACTAGAACAATTAAAACTTCACAATAATATTATCTCTCTCATTTGGTGTCTTAACTACAATAAGTAGGAATTTTAGACACCCCAATTAATCCATCCCTACATAAGAATAATGCACAATCTCGAGGATGTGATCGTCCTCACTACCTAACACAGAAACAACATCCTCACCCACATCCCTACATGGAAACTTTGTTTAGTCCCTCTTAGGGAAATTATGTTCCTACATGTGCATACATACATAAATAAATAATCTAGTAGGGTGGTAATCACATGACATTCAAATCACTAGAAACCTCTAAAAACAAAGAAAAATAGCTTTAAATAAAATGGGAAGAGTTGTTTCCTCTCCAACATGCTACGACATCTATATGAAGCAATGAAAAATTGTTGTAGTAGAATAGGAGACCACCTGATTAATTTGGGCCACTAAACAAGGCCATCTACATAATATATCATATGGAAAATAATGTGTTTCCTATTATTAGTATGGTGTGCTAGTGTGGTAATGATAATTCACAAGCACCTAACGTCCTTATCTATAAAAGAATGCAAGAATAACCACCCTTAATAACCTCAAAGTCAATGGGTTCAATAATTTATATATTAACATATCTAAGAACATATGCCAACTGAATCTCTCTTGAAACACTAGGTGACACATAGGGAAAAATAGGAAAACATCCCCCTCCCCTAGATAGGTCGGTGAAAAAATAAATGTCCTTGGGTTGTTACCATAGATTGCGACCAAAATTAAATGCATGTCTAACATTATCACAATCAAGTATTAGCTAGAACAATAATTGAATGTTCCCCTTAAGGGATTTAACCTCCTCAAAAAACTTAAGGAGGTCAACATCCATCAATAGGAGGCAACCCTCAACAGTGTTCAAAAAAGGAAACAAATCCATCTCCCTCTCTTGGGCCTCCCAAACATGCATGAAGTTATATGTATTGACCTACTATTATTTTGGTTGTCATTGATTCTTATAGAAACCTCATTAGGAAAAAATAGATATAAAATATACAATATTTACTAAATTACCATTCGTAATATTCACTCAGTATTGAATTTTAAATTGGTGCATTAAAAATGGGTAAAACTATCTAGTGCACCTCTTTTAATTTTGTGCACCATCTCTAGTGCACCTATTTTTCTACAATTCATCACCTATGGTGATATATACTTCTACACTAACACCTATGTTTATGAAAAAATGCATCATAGAGCCATGCTTCCTAACCCATGTCAGTGCGCCATAAGAGCAAGGTGTCTGTTGCCAATGAAATGTGCTACATATATCTAATAGCACTCTATATGTTATGTGAAGTCATCCCTAAATACACTAATGCATGCAATAAATTGAAAAAAATTAATGATTGCATTGATGTGTCTAGACACCAGTGTCTCTAGCCACCAATTTTGGTGCACTGGAATAATACATAGCACTACCACAAAGTGATTGTAATCCTCATCAACACACTACAAATAGTAGGAAAGTACAACATTCCAAGTGGTGCAACAAAGTGATAGGTTAGTGATACCAACGATGCACCTAGTCATCCACACATGCACAACCATCATGAGGTATAACTGTCTTGAATCTAGCAATGCATGTTAAATAATCAGTACCCAAACTATGATGCTACTATTCTACATCAATGCACCACATATTGTAGGCACATACAAATTGGAAAGTCAGTGTGCCAACATTTTGCAGTGCGCATATGTGGATATTTCACCCCAATAACAATGCCCCATAACATTCCTTAATGCATCAAATATTGTAATAAATATGTGTGTCAATCATTTTAGAATCATTAGTGTGCTTAGAATGTTAGGAACATAGAATTCAATGCAACCTGTAAACAAATTGTCGTGTGGTGTGTGAATGTACAAAAGGTCACATCAATGACATTTTTTCAAAAAATAAAGGAATATATAAATTTAATTGGAAAACTAAAATCATGAAAATGTAAATTAAGATGTAGAAAAGAAATGAGGAAATTGCCTAGCCTCATTTCTTCCATGGAGGCATGGTTTGCAAAGAAATAAAAAAATTAAATCTTGGGGAGGGGGTTGAAAAATTTAGAAACAAAATGGAACCTAGTTTGGATTATGGTGAAATTTAGTAACTCAAAAACATGGGACAATTGATCCCACATAGATGGACAAAGAGCATTAGTGCTTGAATGCGTTAGAAGCAATGATGGATAGTAAAAATGAGAAATCAATTTGGTATTTTTTTTTAACCCTACCATGGTGCACCTTGTATCCTAATGCACTAGTGTAGTGATAATTCAGGGGTGCACTACTAAGAAAATTTGAGGTTGTGAGGAAGAGTTGCTATGTGGGAAAAGTACACAATAGTTGTGAAGTGATAGAATCATTGGTTAATCTAAGGTAATTTCTATTGTAGATAAATTCATCTTATTTATTTGTCTACTTAGACATGTAAAATCTAACGGATTCCTATCTAAATTAAGAAAATAAGTTAGATGTATTGAATTACATAAATTATAAGTTTAAGAGGCAAACTTTTGTTGATCAAAATTTTTTATCACTTAGATTTTCCTCTCTTTGGAATAATAATAAAAAATCAAAAGTTGGAATTTGTGTATGCTCATTAGTTCATGGCATAACCCTTAGTATCATCTTCATCATGTATTTTGTGGAATCAAAATTCGAGTTTGTATGCCCAAGATACTCATAATTTTTTCCAACTGCTCGGCAAAGAGATTGCAAGAAGAACTTTGAAAAAGTGATGAGAAATGTTTTCTAAGTTTTGTGCCCCTTTTTTCTTCCCCCTTCTTCCATGTGCAACACTTAGTCCTTTTTCAACTTACATGTTCCCCTCCTCTAACATTTTCCACCTCCTCTCCATATCCATACTTAGCCATTTTTACAACTTCCTCTCTTATACTCTCGTATATCATACCCTACTATCATATTCCCCTCACTTCTCTTCTCACACTTAGCCATTTTTCTTTCTTTCATTCATTACTCTCCTCTCCATACTTAACCATTTTTGTCTCTTTTCTCTCCCACTCTACTCTCCATACTTAACCATTTTTCTCCCTTTCACTCTATTCTCCATACTCCATATTCCATACTTAGCCATTTCCATTTTCATTTCTTTTCCATTATTTCACTTTCCATTTCCATTATTTCATTTTCCTTTTCCATTTCCTTTTTCTTTTTCCATTTTCCTTTTTCTTCTTATTTTCCACTTTATTTTTCTATTTCCCTTTCTTATTTTCCTTTTTCCTTTCATATTTTCTTTTCTTTTCTTTTCCATATTTCATGTAACTCTTCCCCAACACTTAGTATATTTTTTTTATGACTTACCGTCAAGGTCAGTGGTGATTCTTATGACTATTCCATATAAAATACTCTCCTCCCGATCCCAATCCACTTCACTTAATACTTAGTCTTTTTTACAACTCATACTCAATTTTTTTATGACTTACCGTGAGTCAGTGATGATTCTTATGACTCTTTCATAAACTATATTGCAACTCCTCTGCACATGAGTCGAGCAAGACGAGTGCATGCACCCCTTCACCGAAGACTTAGATGGACGAGTTGTGATGGGGAGTGTTCAATTCAAACGAAGGATTTGATATATTATGGAGTTAGGCTTCCTTGGGTGCGCATCGTGCCAAGGAAAAACTCCAAAATCAGTTGCATGACAGAGATGAAACAAAAGGTGGGAACCCCATATAATTTTGGGCACCCAACCGAAGAGACATGTCAGACAAGAAAGAAAGATCTCCCAAGATGTGCAATGAACACTTCGCCAAGTGATTGGGTGAATAGACGGACAAAGGCACAAGTTGGGTGCCCATAACCGAAATGTGATGAGTCAACTGATTTAGAGCATGGACTTGGAAGGGGAATGCACCCTTTGGTGAGTCAGTCCAGAAACAAAGAGTTGCATCGGTTGGAAAGAGTCATGTCAGTTGGAAAGGACATGCCCCCTTGACCAAGGGAGCACTCTTCTATATATTGGAAAGGTGAAAAAAAATGAAGGTAGGCAAGTCAGAGTTGGAGACACTTCTTCATAATCGCAATTGAGGAGTCTAAGGAAGCAACCACGGAGGGAGGCGATCTGCCCCCAAGGAGCCAAGTAGACCCTTGAGGGTAACTTGAGTTGCCTTGGGGAGGAAGAATCGAAGGTTTGGGAAAGTATTTCTCAAAGGAATTTGGTGGACGAATCAAATTGTGGTGACGAAGGAAGGGTCGCTCCAATCTAAGGAAAAGTAGCAGGCTTTACGAAGAAGAAGCATGATGAAGTTTCATTTAGAATGAGGCAATGAAGGGGGGGCACCCAAGGGAATCTCGTCGAAGGAAAGCTGTGATGTTTTCACAACATGTTCTTTGTAAATGAGCAAAATCTCTTTCTAACTCTTTCTTTGTGTGTGGCATGAGTTGAGCTCGATGCACTGTTGTTCTGTATTAAGATTTGGGCGTTAGGCCGGTTTGTCCGTCCACTTGCACATTCGTTTGTTGTACTATGGATGCATGATGTTCTTTATTTGGATAAGTATAATAAACACACATAACAGTTAACTAATAAACGAAACGAATTTAAGTAAGGTGTAGTCCAGGTTAAGAAAGACAACATGGTTTTGTCATTGAACGAAAGACGTCGGTTCCGCATGAGAGTTGGGGAATGTTGGGTGTTTCTACCACCCAATAGAAGGGTTCGTCCAGCCTCGTGATAGTTGGTATCAGAGATCATTTTCTATGGAGTGCACGACTCATGCAGTCGAGCAAAGGGATGTTTGAGTTCGTTGAACAGTCAGTGAGTTGGGTCACCTTCGTGACTTGAGATGTCAGAATGAATTTTTGGTTGTATTTCAGTCAGTTGAGCACGATTTCCACCGTGACAACTTCGTGTTGGGAAAAAAAGAGACGTGTCCATGGTGTCCTAATTTGGAAGCATTCTAGGGCACGAAGATAACAAATGAAGAATAAGAGTTCATTTGAATGCATGGTTTAGATTGTAGCTGAGCACATTTTCCACTGTGCCAACTTCTTGTCATGCACTACCAAAGAATTTGAGTCAATTGGGTTGTGAATGTCGATTGTAGATTTCATATGGAAGTCAGTTAACAATGGGTGAATTAATGATAGGTTTATGCATGGTGTCCTTGTTTGGAAGCATTTCAAGGCACGAAGATAACGTATGGAGAAAATGAAAGATGGGTTTGGTTGGGTAAGGTGACTTGAATGGAGTTTTGGGTATCACATAGTTGGCTAGAAACTTGTGCAAAACTTCTTGGGCACACCTCACCAAGATGTCTCTACGCAAGCCTTCACTGGAGTCGTTTGTTGAGCTATGTTTCTGGAAGGAAGACGAAGGGTGGCAGACTTCATGAGAAGTTGCACTTTTGGCAATAAGGTGACTTGATGAACGACAGATGTGGGGATTGGGTATTGGTATGAAGGAAACCAATGATGGAGATAAAATGATGGGTGGCAACTGATTTGGAAAGTTTGTGACTTGGACAATTTTGAAGTGTGCAAACTTGGACTATTTCATGAAGTGAATGGGATGATTTTGTGCAGATAGGTGGCTGGTGGAGGAGGGATTTGTGGGTGCAATCAAGGAGGCCTTTGTGCAGTTCTTTTGAGTTTGTTTGGAATGATGAAGAACACTTGCATGAATCTTATGAAGTAACAAGTTGTCAGACTTGGGCATGATTCATGATGGTGTCGAGGTGCATGAGTGCCTTAGGCACATTGGTTGAGTTATGAGGTGACTTGACCATCGTAGCGGAGATCCAAACGAAGAATTGTTTTGACAGAGGCAGACGATTCATTCCAAGAGGTGAACAAAGGCATCATGGAAATATTTGGGTGACTCATTCCGCATGGATTTGTTTGGATAGTACAGTGAGACACATGTGGAGGTAGTTGTGGACTTATGCAGATTAGAGGATCACACTGATAGGAGGAAATGAAGCACAAATATAGAAGTAATGTGGAAGTGACTATTGGTTGTGTGAGACTTGTGTACTTAGAATGTTTCACGGATAAGTGATGAAGAAGATGGGAGGTTCACTAATGAAGCCATGCTCATACTTGAATTGGGAAAACTTGTCAATGTAAACCATGGTTCCATAAGGGGAATGGTTGTAACAACGATGAGACAGTTCAGGGCATCCTACAGTTCGTGGGATGGGTAAAGAGAGTGAATTTGGTTGGTCACACGGGTGGTAGGTGTGCGGTGATATCCTTGAAGTTTTGAATACCTTGGATGTTAGATAGTTTGAGTGTAACAATGGAGGGAGGGATAGCAACTTTCGCAGTAGAATTGATGAATTTAACAAAGGAAGAATGTGTTTTGGGGTAACATCACAACAAGGAGGGGAAAGGAAGGTTTTCCTTGGTGATTTTTTGTATGGATGAGTTGAGTTGCGGACGAGAGGAAATAAATTTGACTTGAAGGTGTGCCATCAAAACGGTGATCTGATGGTTGGACTGGCCAATTGACTTATCTGTCACTTGGAAAAGCTAGTGCGCAATGACATGGTGAAGGGGTCAGACTTTGGGAACAAAATGATTCGTTTGTGCAACACTTGGTTGTTGCAGAGGAAATTCATGATAGAGTTGGATGAACACAACAAAGAAGGGGAAAGTGCAATATTGCCTTGGTGTTTTTGGGTTGAGCATGTGGTGAACAATGGACATAAATGACTATGGACAATGTGGGTAAGTACACTTTCACAGATTGAGCATGAATTTGGATTAGTTACCCAGTTAATTATTCAAGATGTGGAGGCATGTAGAGTGTGGAGACATGATGAGATGGTTGGAGTATGGGCACAATAGTTCAACATTGTTTCAACACTTAGACATTTTTCAGTTTTGGTTGAGGTTGCGATAGAGGTTGTGATCGCAATAGGGAAAAGAGTGATCATCATAACAATGAGGGAAACTTGAACTACATTGTGAACAGAGTTAGAGAGAGGCAGGTTGGATGCATGTTGACTTTGGGCAGTGAGGACAGTTGCAAAGTGTTGTAGATTGATCATGGGTATTGTGGAAATTTGGGGTTTCCACTGCAAACTTGAAATTTTCACTAATTCATAATTTAGGGTTTCCATTTCGGCATGAAACTTAGGTTTCTAGCAGCAGCAGTGATGTAGGCATGAGTTTGGGTGGAGTCGAAGATCATAGGTTTTGGACATTATTAGGATGGAAACAACTTGGAATGGGGGAGGGTGTAACGCCTCCGCACTTGATTTGAGTGAGATGAGCACGCTCGCCCCTCCACCACATGCTTAGATGGATAAGTTGTGATGGGGAGCGTTCAGTTCAAATGAAGGATTTGATATATGATGGAGTCGGGGTACCTTGGGCATGTGTCATGTAAAGGAATGACTCCACAATCGATTGCTTGATGGAGACGAAACAAAAGGTGGGATTTTCATGGAATCTTGGGCACCCAATCAAAGAGGTAGGTCGAACAAGTAAGAAAGATCGACCAAAACGTGTGACAGACACTTCACCAAGTGATTGGGTGAACGAATGGATGAAGGAACAAGTTGGGTGCCAATAACCGAAAGGTGACAAGTCAACTGAGTTAGAGCATGTGCTTGGAAGGGGCACACACCCTTTGGAAAGTCGATCTGGAAAGGAAGAGTTACATCAGTTGGGAAGAGTTGCGTCAGTTGTAAAGGATGCACCCCTTGAGCAAGGGAGCACTCTTCTAAATATTGGAAAGGTGAAAAAAAAGGAAGGTAGGAAATTCGGAGTTGGAGATACTTCTTCATAATCGAAGTTGAGGATTCCAAGGCAACAAACAAGGAGGGAGGCAAGCTCCCGCCAAGGAGACAAGTAGACCCTTGAGGGTAACTTGATTTTCCTTCGGTAGGAAAAACCGAAAGTTTAGGCAAGTCTTTCTCAAAGAAAGTTGGTGGACGAATCGAATGGTGGTGACGAAGGAAGGGTCGCTCCAATATGAGGCAAAGCAACAGGATTTACAAAGACGAAGCATGATGAAGTTCGTTCATACTGAGGCAACGAAGGTAGGGCACCCAAGGGCAGTTCACCGAAGTAGAGTTGTGATTTTTTTTCAACGGGTTCTTTGTAAATGAGTGGAATCTCCTTGTAACTCTTTCTTTGTGTGTGGCACGAGTTCAACTCGACACATTGTTGTTCTATGTTAAAATTTGGGTGTTAGGCTAGTTTTTCTACCCACTTGCACATTTGTTTTTTATATTGTGGATGCATTATGTTATTTACTTGTTATTTGGATAAGTACAAGAAATACACATAATAGTTAACTAATAAATGAAACAAAGTTAAGTAAGGCGTAGTCTGGGTTAAGTAAGATGATATGGTTTTTCGATCGAATGAAAGAAATTGGTGTTGCATGAGAGTTGGGGAACGTTGGGTGTTTCTGAAGCCCAACCAAAGGGTTGGCCCATGCTCGTGACATATACCCTCCTCCCAATCTCGATCCTCCTAATTCACTTCACTTAACACTTAGTATTTTTTACAACTCATTCTTACTAAGTCTTACAATGGGTCCAACTCACTCTTACTTAGTCTTACATCATGTCCGCAGTGATACCACAACCATGTTGTCCCACCATCCTAATTGTGCATGGTTCTGATTGTTCATAACCTTGCAACCTCTCTATACTTATTGTTCATAACCTTGCAACCTCTCTATACTTAGTCTTAACACTTAGACATTTTCACGACTCTTTTTACCATGTATTACCTCCCTACTTACATCTGCATTCACATAACCCCACGAACTTTTAATTTATTTTAATAAATTTTCTCAATAACCATTATTATCCTAAGTTATTTCCCTTTATTTGTGGGCATACCTCCCATTGACACATGGCACTCCAGACCTATTATATGTGGACACGTGGAAGCGAAATGGACCTACCCATAGGTGGCACGTGGACTAATAGAGATGACAAGTGACAGTGACATGGTAGGCGATAGGGTATTGATTGGATGTGACATGTCAGGTATTTATAAGTTGACTGGGCAATGATTGGGCGATGAATGGGCAACCGAAATTTTACTATGTCATGAATTTTCCTAAGGCACGAGAGATACACTAAGCCTTCCATAAGCTCTTTTGTTTCACATGAATGATATGAAAGCCTTTACATTATAAAAACCAATGCTTCACCCAACACGATGCATGTGGGACTAAAAAAAAGAAATTATATCAAGGGATGAGATTGATCCAAAAAACAGATCAACGATTGTTGAGAAACAATCTTTCAGAGCTTGTAACTCATGATCCAAACATATGTTTGGGTAAAGTGATACCTAGTTGGAAAGGTAATTCAACAAGGAAGACAATGGGACAAGTTTCAATGGCTGAATTTGGTCATAATTTTTCCAAAAATTAAAATATCAAGAAGCTCTTTTTCATGACTTGTTGGGAAATCTGTTTGGAACCTTGACTTCCCGAGGCTATAAGTTGAGATCCATAATTCCAAATTTTTATCAATATGACTCGTTGGAAAGATGTGATGATGAAGATTAATCCTAAAAAAAAATCCATGGATGAGAATTCACTTATCGTTCTCAGTAAATTAAAATATAGTCCACTTTTTTCAGGAAGCCAGTTTTAAAGTTTTGAAATAAAAGTTTATTAAATAAATTTTATAAAAGTTTGAAGTGGGTCCAAAAAGCATTAATTCAAAAAATAATATGCAAATGGAAACTTATAGAAGAATAGAAACCTTAACTACTTCAAAGAATCATTGGGAGTAGATTTAAAAGAAAGAGAGCACCATCAAAGAGAGGTTCAATTTGGGTTGGAAGATCATAATATCAAGGTTCAAATCATCAAGATAACATTATTTAGC